>MNCI01026608.1:246973-258644 GCA_015680685.1 Gnetum montanum
AACATGAAATTAATTTTAAGTTTTTAGAAATCTCAAGAATATCACTGTACCCTCGAACAGAACCTCTTTATTTATAGAGTGGATGAATGGATGTAGTGGGCTCACTATTTCAAATAACTGATCACTCATGACTTAATAACATAAAACACATCTCAACCAACGATCTGCATGAGTGTTTTATTCGTAGATGAGATTACTTACAAAAACATGAAAAAGACAAACACACAAAAAAAATAAAACAAAAAATTGAAAAATGAAAAACTGAAAAATAAAAAGTTGTAAAATTAAAGAAAATGAAAAATATTTATTAATCCTGCTTGTTATTGAAATGGGGGATACCCCCCATAACTAAACGGTTGAGTATGGCAAGGATTAATAAATGAAGAACGAGGATCCTTGCATATTAGAATGATTGACACCGGTCCAAACTTATCCCCTTGGATTTCACACACTTTGTAATAAACACAGTGGGGCACTTCATATGATGTAGTTCCCGGATAACGAGTTGACCCACTATGATGGTCAGGACCGTTAGGCGGTATGCAAGGATTGGGATGATGCCTCCCATGGGTGAGTTCATTGGGCCTTGTGGTTGTTGGAGTGTAAGTTGATGGCCCTGATGAAGTTACATGAGGCATTGGGTTTGAAGGTAAGGATGCACCACATTGTTGGACTTGTGCTGTGTTGGAAGATGCAGTGGCCTCAGGGTTATGTTGTCCCTTCCTACGGCCGTGTTTAAAGAAAGGGTGTCTTTGATGTTGAGGAGGCTCTTCACTGTAGTTAGTAGCAGCAACACAAGTGTTGTTCGTGGGTTGTGGTGGTACAAACACCTTAGGAACAGTTGGTGGCATTGTGGAAGGAGGGAAAGGATGAGAATGTTGAAAGTTAGGAGGAATGTAAGGTGCATAAGGTGGTGGTTATGTTGGAGGTATGGGTTGATGGTATTGTGGAGAATGGTATTGTGGTGAGATAGAGTATAGACGCCTAGTTGAAGAAACAGGATGTTGAACGTTATAAGCATTTGGATTCGGAAAATGTGAAGGGTGCCTCTAGTCTAAGGGTGGATTCCCCCACGACTGGGATTGTTGCCACTATGGTCTAACACAGTATCTCTGTACGAACTCTGGATGTAACGTGTTTCCCCAATGCTCATGTAGATGTAACAGTATTGGGCATGGCCTTTGGGGTGATCGTATAGGCATATGTTGCATTCATATGTATGATTGGCAGTTGAGCACTTATTCCCTTCATTCCTTCTTTCCGAATGTCTATTATTTCGCCCTGCTTCTTGGGTTGTCAAAACTCTATCTCCAATGATGTTGATAAATTCTTCACTCTTTTGATTCATCCATTCCAACATCTTATTGATCTTTGCGTCGGCTTCTTCTAACAATTGTTGTATTGGCAAAGATGATGTTTCCACCTTGAGATTTGTTGCTCTCCTTATTATGATCATGGACCTTTGTTGAGTTCAAATTTTGGTCCTATTGATGTTTTTCAACATTCTCCCATGTAGCTATTTCTCCTTCTTCTTTTGCTACCCGCTTAATAAGCTCTTGGATTTGATGGGTTCGTAGGTTGTATAGTTGACCTCGGGCATACGTTCCTAAGGTCTCTCTTGTTTCATTACGTAGCCCATCAATGATATGGTACATTAGCCTTTCCTCGGAAAACCCATGGCCTGGACAGTTGTTTAACAGTGAATAATATCTTTCTAAGGCCATGTCCAAGGGTTCATGTTTTTCTTGTTTCCATCCTTGGATTTGTTTCCTCAAGGCTGACACTCTTGCGTAGGTTTGATATTTTTCGTTAAAGACTTCTACCATTGTTGACCAGCGTCGTATCGAATTTGGTTTTAACGATCTATACCATACTTTAGCTTGGTCAACGAGTGTCATAGGAAAGAGCTTCAGTTTTTGCCAACTGTTATCAATGTTATTCCATGTGCAGGCATCGTAGAAGGCTAGTAAATGTTGATGCGGATCTAAGTCATAGCCTCCTGAAAATTTAGGAAAGTTGTTTAAATCGAGCCTGGGTAGTCGGCTCTCTTTACGATGCCTACGTGAGATTCGAACAGCCTCTTGTATTTGCGTGAAGCTTGTAGTGGCCAGTGGGGGTTCATCGTCATTAGGTAAGTTATGCTTTCGTGTGTTATGATGACGTTGTTTTTGTTCATTCTTATAGGAAACTCCCACTTCAGGTTGTATACTCCAACTTTCATCGTCATATAGCTCATTGGTTCTCCAATGAACATCCTCACTAAGTGTGGCGTTATTATCATCTTGTCGGAGAGACATTGTTGTGTGCGAATTTATGTGACTTTTAATAATTTCTTCTTTTTAAGAGATATATCGTTAAGTTCTTTACAGCGACCTTGTATGATATAACTAATCTAGATAACTAGCACCATCCCCGGCAACGGCGCCAATGATGAGTGGCGAGGTACCCCTACACTCAACCATACGAAACGAGCGTCGCACGCGCGATCCGGTCGAACTCCGCAGATGGACTAGTTGTGGCACCTAGATAGTTAGCCTTAGGTCGCAGTTCGCTGTCTTCCCATCTAGACTAGTTTTGCATATGTCACGTATGGTTTAGTCTAGATGAGGTGTATGATGTGTTCTAATTCTAATGCTACTCCTGATGGCAGTGGAAAATAATATTTAACTAAATCTAAGCTAAGAGGAAAAGGGTAAGAAAATCTAATCTAGCCTAAGTGCGACGAGCAACCGATTCCTTGATCAACCGTACACATCTTGGACTTCGTGCACGACTGCCACTGGGACTACCAAGCATAGGCCTAGGTACGCCACTGGGATTACCAAGTGCAGACCCCAAATACGCCACTGGGTTACCAAGCGTAGATCCCCCTAGCTACACCACTGGGCTACCAAGCAGTCACACTTAAATGCTCGTAATCAAGTCGTACTCGTTCCGCTTCTAGGAGTTTAAGGGTGAGAGACTAATCGCGATGAGTAACCGATTCCTTAACTAGCCGTACACACCCGTAGATGCTCGTAGCTAAGTCGTACTCACACCGCGCTATGAAAGCAATAAATAACATGAAATAAATAACAATAAATAAACTAAGTGAATGCTACAATGATGAAGTAATCTCGATCTTTATTGTCGGTCATGTGCGTGTCCAAGTATGGCACACTCGAATAAAGACACCGTACAATTACATTCACCACACTGCGGGCAGACACGGGAAAAATTCTAACTCTGGAGGGATCAAACTGCCAGAGCTTCGCTACACTAAAACTGGGATCCCGAATAAGGGAGAGCCACCTCTTATTTATAGAAATTGCGGCTAACTGCGATATCGCGTACGCGATATCGCGGGGGATGCGATATCGCGTCGGCTGCGATATCGCGTACATGATATCGTGGCTGACGCAAACCGCGTCTCATCAAAAGTACATCCCAATTACTAACCATCATTTTGTTCAAATCTAATCATGGATCTTTATCTAGAGCAATAGGTGCCCTAGAACCCATTTCTCAACTTGCATAATCAACTAGCTTACCCTTTAAGCCATGGGTAGTTCCACCACGTGTATATCTTTTTCTTCCATGAACATGAACAACATTTCATTCCCCCTCATGGAGCTAATCTATACCAAGATCTTTGACTAAGCCCTAGCCATCCACACTTGCATCTCTTTGAGAGTTGGAATCTTCTCATTAAAAGTACCCACCAACATTTTCATGAACTACTATTTCTATTCCTCCAATGCTCTTTTTGAGATGACGATCCTAGGGTTATCAGAACTCTTTAATTTTGCCAAATTACCATCCTTGTAGGCTATCTCCTATGGCTGCTAAATAAAGGATTCCCATAGAGTGCATCTGTGAATGAAATTTGCTCCTTTACCAAGCCATTGTTGCCACTTGCTTACTTCAAACTTGTATTAGAACCTCCCTTCATGCACCCCTCTCCACTGGTCGAGTTCTTCCCCAAACCAACCACAAAACCAAACTTCACATCCTCCAAACCTTCCTATGAAGTAGATCTACCACTTCTCAGGTTGTCCATCATCACATGCTAGTAAAGTTCTTTTTTCCCTTTTTTATTTCATTTGTTTCATTCTATTTTTACCATCATGGTTTGTTGGTTGTTTGGGATTTTCTTGTGTTACCTTTTTTGAATTTCATGATAGATAGTTATGTTTTTGTGGAAATAGTGGTCATAAAAACCCAAATCTAGTAGCAAGTATGGTAGTAGGTAGGATTAGCTTTTTAAAATGCCAAAGACGATGAAAGGGGGTTTAGACATCTTTCTTCCACTAAACATTTTTAAATGTCTCCACTTCCCTTATAATCTTTCCTTGTGAAGTGGACAAGCATAGATAAACTATACATGAAAAAGACATAGAAGGCTAAAATAAATAATTAACTTTATAGTAAATAATAAAACCTAAAAGGCAAAAGGTAACGTTGTGGAACCTAAACTTTGACCATATATCTCCCGTCAACATATTTATAGATTAACTTTTAAAGATTTTGAGGATATTTAGAGATTAAATTTTGAAGATTTTGATGTGGTTCAATGGAATCAAGAGCTTGTCTTATCCTTGCTTTGGTTTAGCATACGATGCTTCTTCGGCTGTACCACGATTTTTACCCTCTGATTCGGTTTTTCCAGTTTTCAAATCGATTGCAATTCAATACTTAAATTTTTATAACGTAATAAAATCCTCAACACAGTAGCAACGCAAAGCATTAGGCTTAGCAGTTCAGCTACGGTCTCAGGAATGTGAACATAGGTATACACACCCAAGTAAAAACTCTCCTATAACGTGGGAACTTCAAAATCAATCCACGCTGGTACGTAGCGTAGCGTACCGAAGATCAAACCATGCAAACTCACTCTCTCTCCAAAGGTAAGGACGGACGCTGCTGCTTTGTGATCACCCATCAGCGTACTTAAATCAATTTGGTTTCAGCAGTGAAAATCATCGTGAGAATGAGAAAGAGGTGAACGGCCAAGCCCATGAAAACCTTGCGGAACTCCAGAATGCAGGCACTCCACTGCGTCCGCCGGCTCCAGAGGCTGCTCATAAACTCCGTAAGAGTTCCAGCACGAGCAGTAGCCCTCTGCCACATCTTCTTCTTCTTCTTCTTTTTGTTGCTGTTTCAGTTGCTGTGGGTGAGGTTGCAGTTGAATGTCTGCGAGAGTGAGGCCTGTGCAGGGAGCAACATCGCTGCAGGCGAGCGACAGAGCCTTGTGTATGAAGCTGCCCCGGAACTTTTGGAATGTGACTCTGCTGATATCCACTCCGGAGCTGGCGTTTCTGCAACCTCCGCCCCCGCCGCAGTAGAACTGGTCGATGGTGATTCCCAGCCAGACGTTGTCCAACTGCATGCTCTCGAAGCTCACGTCTGTAACTATTCCCTGCCCTCCCTGCACATGTTTGATCTGATTTGATCCACTGGTAACGCTCAAGAACAATGTAAAAAACAAAAACAAGGTATTCACCGACGGACGGACCGACCTGCCAAGTTTTGATGCGGGCGCCGTTGAGAGAGTCTCGGATTATGCAGTCGTGGACGCTCACGTTGGATACGCACGCTGTCACTCCGCCCTGGCCCAACGACCCAATGCTTCGGGTGCCAGAAACAAAATTAAATTAGACGAACCAGTACGAAAACGAAACAGTAAGAGAATTCACAGTATAAAATAGCTTGATCATGTGATTCAATTTGCCTGTCCGCCGTACTGCAAGCATGCGTGACGCATGCAGTCATCTTAGGTTTTTTGTCCTCTTAAAAATTACTGCGCAGACCAGTATTGTTTTGTTTGATTTTGAACGGATTTTTTAATAGAATTAATGAAAATTGTACCTGATTCCGTGGCTGGGGCCGCACGTTAGGTGGTGAATCCTGATGTCCGAGCATCCAGTTTGAATGGAGACGCAATCGTCACCTGCGCTTGTGAAATTCAGGGCGTCAGTGGATTATTCAGTTTTGGCTCAGAATTGCTGGGTTATGGGCGGAGAATCGGAGATAAATAAAAGAGATCACAGTAGAAGCAGTGTACCGCAGGCCAAGTTGGAGTGTTGAATTTCGACGTTTTGGGAATTCTGGAGATGGATTCCGTCTGTGTTGGGACTGTTGGCCGGCGACAGCACAGTGATCCCCGTAACATGAACGTCCATGGAGTTGTCGAATTTGAGGTGGCAATTGGCGCTGTTTATTATCTGGATGCCTTCCACCGTAACGTTGATACCTCCGTAGAACCTCACTGCCTGCACAGCCACAACAATACCAGTAGTATTACTACATTCCATGCCATATCAATTTTCTGCGAATTCATCAGATCTTCACGTCGGATTAAGATGTTTCTCCTACCGTGGGTTTCACCGCGGAAAACAGGCTCTCCTGCACAGAGCAATGCTCAGTTGTTAGGACGTAAGGATCTTTGAAGACTTACGGAGCATGTACCATTTGCAGGAAAAAGGAAGAAATGTAATAATGGATGGAAGATAAGGTACTTGATAGTCATTAGTGGCGGTGCCGTAGTTCCACCATGAATGTCCTTGCCCATCGATGACTCCACTGCCTGTGATCGTGAGATCTTTGACGTTGATAATGTTGATCCATTGCAGGAGCTTGAGCGGAAGCCATTTTGCTGGGTGCACTGCAGAAGCTATTGTACCTTGGATCTGCAGACGCAATAATGCACGAAAAACGGACAAATTATCTTCTTTTCTGTTCTGGTTCTCGGAATTAGCTGAGCCCAGTCCAGGAACTTCCGTAAGAACATGAAAAAGAGGAACGAGACAAATTACCTGGATTCTGATTGCAGAGTAGCAGGGTCCTGAGAACGTTATCGGACCCACCCAGAAGGTCCATCCTGCAGGTACATTCAGAATCGTCTCCGCTGAACCCCTGTTACCGCAAGCTGCTTGCCATGCAGCCTGAAATGCCTGCAGAATGACAAAAACAATACCAGTCATGTTCAATTTGAAGCCACGCGAAAAAAGTATACCGTCAATATGAGGAATCCTGAACCGTGGATATCCATGAAATTGCAATAATTAACAGAAAGAGATGATGATAAATCTTCAATGATAACAAGGAACGAAACTTCGACAACATGCACCTTTGACATGGTGAAAAACTACAACAACTACGACGTTCACAGTTCATCATCTATTGTTCCATCTTTATCAAACAGGAACATAACTGAAACCTGGCATTCCAAGATTTAAACGAGTATTCGGAATGAAATGCAATGCATCGTGAATTCATCAATCACCTTTGTATCGTCAATCTGAGCACTGCCTTTTGCTCCAAATGATGTTACATCAAAGACATTGTTAGCAGCAGGCGCATGACCATCATAGGAACCTCCGTAGCCATCCGAGCTGGGGACACGGTCTGATGGAGTTGGGGCGAACCTTAAACAAAAACAGCCCTTCATAAAAGAAAGGCTTAGGATTATGGCGAATTCTAGCGCTGTTCCTACACAGAAATGGGCAGCCATTATATCGTCCTAACTCTTAAACGACAATTCTGCAAATCAGTCGCTGATACTGCATGTATTGTCGAAGACTCACACACAAGCTTACATACGGTATTTTACAATTTGAACTTTGCAGACACAGGTCTGTATATATAACGACTTACGGAGACTTCTTGTACACCATGATGATGGAATAGTCATGTGATGCTTCTGTAGAATCCGTTCTCCAGGGTGGGCGACCCAACACTTTAGTTTAGAACGGCAACCCAGCACTTTTAAGTTTCATCTGATGTGATGGAATGTACTTTAATTTTTCATATAACATGCAGAGTTGAAAACCGAGTAAAATCTACCTCCACCTCCAAGCATAACCACAGGTCAGGTTGTTGGGATCTGGGAATTGTATATAGATCGTGCAAGAAAACCACCCATTTGGGACAGCTGCAAGCTGTATTGTATTCCAGTGGGCTGCTCCAGTGAAAGTCTGAAATTGAAAAACTTGTCCAGAAGCTAACTTGCTTAGAGTGCACAGAAATCTAGAAATTAAAGCGAGACTTCCCTTCCAGTTTCAGTTTCAGCTGCGGCTACAGCCAAGAACACGTGAACCCTTCATGTGTCAATACTTGATACTCATTCCTGGACACAGTGCACGCAGGAGATCCAGACAAATTTCTCTCTCGCTCATTTTCAAGAATGGTGGTGGTCTTCATCGAAAATTCCAAAGGATCAGATTGGTCACAGAGCTCACGGTCACAGTTCACAGGCTTCAGGTTTCCTCCCTGATTCTTCGCTTGGTTCGTTATTCCTGTTTGGGACAGTTTGGCATGTATAGAACATAAATAATAATGCAATACTGTTTTCTCCTCCCACTGCAGATCAGAAATTCGGACTACTCAGTACTACTGAACTAAACAATTCGTCAGTCCAGCTTTCCAGGTTGCCACATTTGACTTTAAATATGAAATCAAGATTCAGAAGCCCTGTCTGAGAGGCCTCGTTCAGCCCACTGAAATAGAAGTTTCAGCTTTCTTGGCCATGGCCAATGAGATTGGAACAGCTCATCAGGAGCTTCACATGCAGCAAACTTTGCTGTGGCTACGTTTGCACGTTTCAGCAATGACGCCATGGTTGCTGCTTATACCAACCCGTGAGTCCGTGACCCATAAGCATGTTTCAAAAAGTCCTGATACTGTACAAGTGTGCAAACATTGTTGTAACAGTGGATTCTTAACCGCAATATGATCCTTGATTATCCTTTGTTCCGGAATCTAAAAGCAAAGAGGCAGACAAACATTTCAATCAAACAGAGCCACCTTTTGGAAGAGAGTAGACTGTTTCTCAATAGTTTAAAGCTGCCTGCATCATCCAAATGATCCCATTCCTTGCTCCACAATCTGTCACGAGATCTGCTGCTGAAATTTGAGGAACCAGATTGGAGAAACGATATTGAAAAAACGGGTTCTCCGGATGCGCTGTCGTGTCTAAGTTCAAAAATATTAGCATGCCAACTGACAAATCAATATCCGAGCAAATTCATTGTATCACGGCGCACATCAAAACAATGGAAATTGCAACAGGTTGCAATCAGTTAAAATTTATGTGTGTTTATTTGTCCCATTCATGTTATAGGCTGGAAATAGGGACCCGCCAGAATCCTTTTGCCGTAAAACCTAGGCATCATTAATTTTCTTAGGGTATATTGTCT
Organism: Gnetum montanum; assembly: GCA_015680685.1. Lineage (NCBI taxonomy): Eukaryota > Viridiplantae > Streptophyta > Gnetopsida > Gnetales > Gnetaceae > Gnetum > Gnetum montanum. The sequence goes on from MNCI01026608.1 coordinate 256,150, forward strand.
GTCTAAGCTTAAATGCCATTTTCAACTTTAAAACCAATTAGCAATAAAGAAGACCGATTTATGCCGCAACTATCAAATGTCACTTGACCATCAACTAAGCATCTAATTTATCTTTAATAAGTTTCAAGGAAGATGCCTTTCGTGTGTTCAGAAACTTTATGAGGAATGAGGAAGATATCATTGCCATATGCTTAGAACGTATAGCTGATTTGCTAATATTTTCATAGAATCATACACTTTTAAGTTGATATTAGTATGATAAAAAATGCCAAGCTAATGAAACTTTTTTGATCTCTACATTCTTGTAATAATCAATTAACATTAATTTCAATTTTATAAATAACAAAGATGAAAAATTAAGAAATATTCTTTGTTAGAATTTAGGTGGCAAATAGACTGAGAGTAAACAAAGTTCTAGCTTTTCATGGGAGCTAATAATGAAAAAGAACTCATGCAATCAACTTGATTATGTTGGGAAAGGCTAAGATAATGATCGTGATTGATGAATCATGATTCAGTAGGCTCTGATATCAGACCCTCGATATCGAACCCACAATATAGGGTACACGATATCATGACCTAAGAAGCAAGATTGGATACACGATATTGTGACTCCGGTGTGGGCCTATAAATACACATGTAGGTGCAAGGAGTCAAGGAGTTAGTTAGTTGATAGTTTTAGCTAGAAGTTAGTTTTCATTTTTAGTTCTTCTCAACCCTTTCTCCTAGTGCATGCCTGTAGTGTGATGATTGTAATTGTACGCCACCTTTATTTGAGTGTGACATACTTGGACACGCACATGACCGAAAATAAAGATTGAGATTACTTCATCATTGCTTTCTTAATTAATACTTCTCTACCCTCAACTCCTATTAAACGTGGAATGAGTACGACTTAATCATGAGCATTTAAGTGTGACTACTTGGTAACCTAGTAGTGTACCTAGGATCTACGCTTGGTAATTCCAGTAGTAGTTGTGCACGAGGTCCAAGACGTGTATAGATGATTAAGGAATGGATGCTCATTACCCTTAGGCTAGTTTAGACTCTCTTCTCCCATGTCCTGTTAGCTTAGCTCTCTCTCTCCCTTTTCCTCCTAGCTTAATTAAAGTGATTTTCCATTGCCTCTAGGAGTAGCACTAGGTTAGAAACCATATCATACACCTCACTCTGGACTAAACCATACATGACAAAGTATATACTAGTCCAGGTGGGAAGACAATGGACTACGATCAACGAGTAACTATCTTGATACCACAACTACCCTGTCTGCGGAGTTCGACCAGATTGTGCGTGAAATGCTCATATTCGTATGGTTGAGTGTAGGGGTACCTTGCCACTCATAATTGGCACCGTTGTTGGGGATAGTGTTAGTTATCTAGATTAGTTATATCATACAAGATCTCTGCAACAAGTATTAACGATATATCCTTTAGAAAAGAAATTAAATTAAATTCAATTAAGTCACACACGATTCACAACAATGTCTATTTCACAATACTATGATAACACAACAACTAGTAAGGCAATTCATTGGAGAACCAACAAATTATATAATGATGAAGATGAAGTTTGGAGTACCCAATCTGACATAGGGATCTCCTATGAGCATAAACGCAAACAACATCGTCCCAACTCACAAATGCATAACATACCTAGTGACGATGAACCCCTACTGCCCACTACAAGCCTATTAGAAATATAAGAGGTTGTTCAAATATCCTACAAGCATCGTAAGGATAGCCATCTACCTAGGTTTGACTTAAACAACTTTCCTAAGTTTTCAGGAGGCTATGATTTAGATCTGCAACAACATTTACAAGCCTTCTACGATGTCTGTGCATGGAACAACATTGATAATGGATGGCAAAAACTTAAGCTCTTTCTTGTGACACTCATTGGCCAAGAAAAAGTATGGTACATGTCCTTAAGACCAAAATCAATTCGACATTGGACAACAATGGTAGAACTCTTTAATGAAAGATATCAAACCTATGTGAGAGTGTCAACCTTGAGGACACAAATCCAAGAGTGGAAACAAGCACAACATGAACCCTTGGACATGGCCTTAAAAAGATATTATGCACTATTAAACAATTGCCCAGGCCATGGGTTCTCTGAGGAAAGGCTAATGTACCATATCATAGATGGGCTTCATAATGAAACAAGGGAGATCCTAGGGATGTATGCCTGAGGTCAACTATATGAACTCCGAACCCATCAAGTCCAAGAGCTTATTAAGTGGGTAGCAAAAGAAGGAGAAATGGCTAAGTGGGAGAATGTTGAAAAATCTTAACAGGCCCAAAACCTTAAATCAACAAGGGCCCATGCCCATGATAATAAAAAGGAGAAATTAACTCACTACAAGGAGGTGGAACCATCGTTGCCAATACTACAATCCTTGGATGAAATTGAGGCAAAGATCAATAAGATGATGGAGTGGATACATGAAAAATGTGGAGAATACGCTAATATTATTGGAGGTAGAGTCATGA
>MNCI01026608.1:258868-272514 GCA_015680685.1 Gnetum montanum
CAAACTGGTTACACCCTTCATACCATCCGAACCTAAGCGCTTATCAGGTTCAACATCCTGTTTCCCCAATTGGGTCAACATCTTCTACATCACCACATTATTATTATTCTCCTCAATACCATCAACCCATATCCTCACCAATAGGACCACCACCTTGGGTACCTTACACTTCTCCTCAATTTCAACATTCTTATCTTTCACCTCCTTCTACATCGCCACCAATTGTACCCAAAGGGTTTGCACCACAACATCAACCCACGAACGTTACTTGTGCTTCTACTATCAACTACAGTGGGAATCCTCCACAACATCATAGGCATCCCTTCTTTAGACGTGACCATAGAAAGGAACACCTTAGCTTTAAAACCACTGCATCCTCTAACTTAGCACAAGTTCAACACTGTGGTGCATCTTTCTCCGCAAACCCTATGCCTCATGTTACCTTATCCAAGCCACCACTCAACACTCCAACAATTATGCAACCCAATGAATATAGCGACGTAGGGAGACATATCGATCCTTGCATACCATCTTACAGTCACAGGTGCCATAGTGGGTCAACCATTCATCAATTAACTACATCTTATAAATTGCCCCACTATGCTTACTATAATCAAGTGTGTGAACCCCACTCTGGGTACATTCCAACCACCACATCAAAATACGCCTCGTGGTTCAGATATGACTGGGTCCCAATATTTCCAACATGCAAGAATCCCAACCTTCCATTTATTAATTCTAGCCATGCTCAACTATTTATCTATGGGGGATATCCCCCATTCTAACAACACAAAATTAATAAATGTTTCTTTAATTTTACACTTTTTTGTTTTCCAGTTTTTCACTTTTTAATTTATTGTTTTATCTTTTTGTCTTTTTATCTTTTTATGAGTAATCTCATCTATGAATAAAGCACTCATGTAACTCGTTGGTTGAGGTGTTGTTCTATGTCATCGAGTCTTAGGTAACTAATTATTTGGACAACAAGCCCATCACATCCACTCATCCATTCTATTGATAAGAGGTCCTACTCTAGGTATGATGATATTCTTAACATCATTAAAAATTAAAGTAATTTTGTGCTCGTTATACCCAGAGTGAAGAAGGATGGACCAAGAGGAAATGGCCATGGTGTGACATCAAGGGGACTTGTGGATTCTCTTTGGTGACATCTGTGAGAGTTACCATGTAGCCTGGTTGTACTAAGATCCTTGTAGATCTAACAAAAAATAGGAGTAAGATTAATAAAGGCACTCAATTCAAAAAAACAATTTTATTCTAGGGGGTCCCACTGGAAAGACATGCACCCATGCCTAAAGGTAGGCGGCTTCTCTAGATTAAGCATTGACACAGAAAAAAAACATGTGTGTTGCAAAGCAAAAATCACTCCTCCTTTGAACGAAATGCCAAGTGATTGTACACCTTGCTATCATGATGCTCTAATGATTGTCCATCATGGGATGAAACAATGCAATGTCACTGATCGAAGGAATGGACTTGATCTTGATTTTGGAACAACAGGTTAATGACAAATTAATCATGCCCTACACTCAAGATTCATTGTGCCCTGGGTCAGTTACCTCATGTCCCACTCTCTGTAATCCCTTCTACAATTCGTCCCATCTCACTATTCATGTAATTGGGACTCATAACTTGTGTAGCATTGAATTTATACCTCATCATGGTGGTATTTACGTGTGTGTGTTTTGTGAAATGGGTGTAGATTGCATTTAACCCTTCTAGTGCCTATAGACATTTTAAGCTGTGGTTACACAAGGGCATTATAGGTTGGAACCTTCTTTGGGGAGGATCCACTTGCGTGACTTTTGTAATTTGTACTCGTTACACATCACCATCACATTATTTTATACCCTTTGAGAATTTCATTACCAACATTATCCTTTCCCTCATCATCCTTCTGGTTCAAATGTTTCTCTATACCGAAACATGTCCTTTCTCCTCATCCAATTCATGTATTTCATTGTCATCTTCTACACCATTATATATTTTTGTGCATTTCAGTTTATTTCACAGTACCCTGGACCTTTTACACTGACCTCAAGTCCTTCATTTTTGACATTAGAATTTTAGAAATTTATCAACTCTTCTAAGTACCCTATTTTCGATAGGCCGCGATATTAGGTATCCGATATCGGGTCAGATGTGATATCAGGGTCACGCTATCGCATACACAATATCGCATCCTCAAAAACTATATATATGGACCCCCCCTGGTGCATGTCAACATCATTTGCAACTATTCACATGGGGGAGTTTTTCAAATTTTCTTCCACGACTTGCAACTTGCGCACCTCTTGGTCAAACAACCATAACTTGCTCGCTAGTGCTTCGATTCTCATTCCGATCGAACCTACTTGAACCTGGAGTGTTCAGCTTAGTTGTGGGGGAAGTGTACACTCCAAATTGCGCATAAATTTTTTGAAATTCATCATCACCCAAAGGATACTATAAAGGGTAATTACTTATAAAAGTGATAAACATGTTGCCAAAAATAATCTTATCTCCTCACTTACACCAGGAATTTAAAATTTGAGGCCACTAGATCAAATTGGGCCCAATACTAAAACTTTTGGGGGACATTTTACTAACTATAAATCACACGAAATAAGAAAATGAATTTATCAAGGCAAGAAGTAAGCTATAATCTAACTTTTATAAGCAACCTTACTAATGATTAGCCTCGTGTGATTACAGATGGCCCCTAAATACAGACAATAGGAAGGACCCTCTTAAGGTGTATCAAAACAACCAAGGAGAGGTAGAGGCTAGGCATCTTCCAAGGAACGTGTGGAGCAGGAGGCATAGTCATTTAGCATCCATCAAGAGCCCCCTGCTACTATACAGTTAGGATAGGAAAAAGTAGGAGCTACTAAAGAACCTGAATAGGGACAACACCTCACGTTGTCCTCAAAGTATGTTCAGGCTATCCATGAAAGGTCCACATCAGCAGCAGTGATCATGGAATTGAACTTCGAATCTTTCATGGAGTTTTCTCTTGAGATCATTAGGGACCAGCTCAAGGGGTCTCCATTATGGTCTATCCTCTTTGAAAATGGTGCCTAGTACTTAGGAGAAATGTACCAGTTTTGACATAATAAGGAAGAGGGAACCACAATTGACATTGGTGGTGTGACTATCAATTTTTCTACCAAGGCCATCTTAGAAGTATTAAATCTTCCGAATATAGGACCAAAAGTTGGTCACCTTCCCACTCGCACTCATGCCGATGTAAGAAGAATATGGTTGAAGAGGGTGTACGGTAAAGTAGACAAGACATATGGAGAGTTGACGTTGGAAGAAAGGATATACTTCAAAATTGGTACTTATCACATCTTCCCCACAAGAGGATTGAACCGAATCTTAACATATGCAACAAGAGGAAGTACGATATTGATGGGTAAGGTTAATGCTAACCTTCCCCATCTATATCTCATGGAGATCTTGAGGTGGTTTGAAGAACACAAGATAGGGAAGTTTGCTTTGCCCTTCCCTTGTCTCATCAGGAAGCTATGCAAGCATGCTAGAATTTTGGGGTACACAAATGACGTTCCTAGAAGAGCCCAAAATGCTTTGTTCACTAAATTGATGAAGCCACCAACCCCAAGGAAAAGTGCTGGTGAGACGTTGGAGCTAGAGCAAGAATAGATGGTGGGATCCCCTACAACTCAAACTATAGGTCCCAACCAACTCTCAAGCACCAAGCCTAGTTAACAACAAGAAGTAGGGCCCAGCATGAGTCAGTGAGACCAACTGCCGCCACCACTATAGGATTATTAACCATCGATGAGCCATCTCAAGGCCATCGTTGGGACAGTAAGTTGGGGAAGTCATGATGACGCCAATCTCTTTTAGGTCATCGATGACACCATACGGTCCACAGTTTCTATTGATTGTGCATGAGGCAAAGTGTCCATCCAAACAAGAGGAGGGGAGAGGCATTGGTCACAACAGATTTCAGGGAATCCTACATCTTTCTAGGTGCAATTGGAAATGGGTGAAGGGGCCACAGTAGTGGTTATGCTGCACCAAGATGTAGCGGGAGCCACAGAAGTGGTCACAAATCACATCAAAGAATCTTTCAATATCCTTGTTGTGCCACCGGTGGATTTCACAGGAGCATGTGATGCTCAAATTTTGGCCAATCCCTCAATGACTTCTGCGGAGCATGAGGATGTCCTTGATCGATTGCTACAAATAGGACAAGTAATGACATCCTTATTTGATATCCCACAAGATGTCATAGTAGCACAATCAAACCTCATCTCCACTAAAGGAAAGCTGGTCATGGTATAGACTAGGGCCAAGCATGCGGAAGAGGAGTTGGCAAGACTCCAAGAGAGGCTCGTTACCCTGCAAGCTACACAGTGGGACCTATCTCAGTTTGTTCCCGCAAACCATCTAGACACTTTCAAGATAGAGTAGCTCAATAAGCTATTGGTGAATAATAAAAGAGTGGCAGAGGAGAAAGAGAAGGCTGATTGGGATGCCTCCAAGGCACACGTGCAAACCTACGTGCATGCTAAGGCACTTAGAGCCTTGCAAGAAGAGAATAAATAGCTCACCGCTAACAATCTTCAGTTGACCACTATGGAGAAATAGAAGAATGTTCTTGAAGAAAAATTTCAGCAATTATGAGAATAGTTGGTTAGGGTCAACCAAGACATGAACCATTTGGCCATAGAGAATCAAACCCTCTCAATGGAGGAGGTACGTGCAATCTGGTAGAAGATGGCCATTGAGATAAGCACGTGGCAAAATGAGGCCAAGTGGCATGAAAAGTTAAAGGAGAATTTTAGAGACCAAGTGGGGATGTACAAGCAAGTCATCGAGAAGGCGATCCATATGGCCAAGGCCCACATCAATACCTTCAGTGCTCAACACACTGATTGGCAAGTCATATTGGACACATATGCATTTTCCCACCAGGCAAAGCTTAAAAGCTGGGACCTGCAGATTCAAGATCTCATAGAGTACATGGGATTGGCAAACCTATGGTATGCCATTCTACCCATGTTGATAGTAGGATGCCCGAGAATAGAGCTCGAAAAGCAAGTAGCTATCACCTATGCTAAATATGAAGCGAAATTTGTGGAGCACAAGAAAACATTGCAAAGGATGGAAGTTGCAAATTCTGAACTAGAGGTGGTTAAGGCCAGCTACCAAGGTCAGAAAGATGTTGGTGTGGACTTGGCTCAATGGCTTATAGATTTCCAGGAGTACAAGGACAAAGCTAAAACCTACGAGGAGGAAGAACAGTTGTTTGTAGCCTGGTATGTTAAAGCAAATCAAATGTTCCTACAACTACCATGTCCATGGGAGGTGTTGACTCCATCAAACATTGGAGCATCAACATGGATGGCATAGGACCCTTGAACTGAAGAGGGAAAGCCCCAAGCACTATTGCAGAGCCATCAAATTCCAAAACCTAGAGCACAAGACAAGGGGAAGCATCCCATCAAGGAACCACTGCCACCAGGAACAACATGAGTTCCTACAAAATTTTGTAATTTTTGTGTTCGTGTCCCAATTTTGTTGTATTCAATTCTAAACTACGACATGAATAAATTCCTAGTTAGTCAATATTCCCATACCTATCCATTGTGTAATCAATGGGGCTTGTTCTCATTTTTTTTGACTCGAGGATGAGTTTTCATTCAGTCATGGGGGTATGATGAATCATGAACCATATGAATACGAGTGTTTCACACACAATCTGGTCAAACTCTGCAAACGGGCTAGTTGTGGTATTAAGATAGTTACTCATTGATCGTTGTCCATTATCTTCCCACCTAGACTAGTATATGATTTATCATGTATGATTTAGTCCAGAGTGAGGTGTATGATGTGGTTTCTAACCTAGTGCTACTCCTAGAGGCAATGGAAAATGACTTTAATTAAACTAGGAGGAAAAGGAAGAGAGAGAGCTGAGCTAATAGGACATTGAAGGAGAGAGTCTAAACTAGCCTAAGGATGATGAGCATTCGTTCCTTCATCATTTGTATACATCTTGGACCTCGTGCATGACTACTACTAGGATTACCAAGCGTAGATCCTAGGTACGCTACTGGGTTACCAAGTAGTCACACTTAAATGCTCATGATTAAGTCATACTCATTCTATGTTTAATAGGAGTTTAGGGTAGAGAATTATTAATTAAGAAAGTAATTAAATAACTAAACGAAGTAAATGCTGCAATGATGAAGTAATCTCAATCTTTATTTCTGGTCATGTGTGTGTCCAAGTACGTCACACTCGAATAAAGGTGTTGTACAATTACAATCATTACACTGCGGGCATGCATTGGGAGAAAGGGTTGAGAAGAACTATAAATGAAAACTAACTTCTAGCTAAAACTACCGACTGACTAACTCCTTGACTCCTTGCACCTACATGTGTATTTATAGGCCCACACAGGAGTCACAATATCGTGTATCCGATATCACTTCTTAGGTCACAATATTGCGTACCCGATATTGGGGGTTTGATATCGAAGCCTACTAAATCATGATTCATCAATGATACATGGATTTGGAGTAAATAAAATAAAAGTTTATATGAGTAGTTGTAATAAATATAAGTAATGCTACAAGAAACTAAGAGTAATGCGAGCAGTCTAAGTCTTCAAAAATGTTTTTTTTTACAATAGGTACATGGCATCCTACTTATAAGATTTTACAAGGGCCAAGTTATACATTACGGGGCCAAATTAGTTTGGCATAGGAAATAACAATGATAGGTGGCTCAAGTGGTTACCTCATTGCTCAAGATATATAGTCCAATTAGAACTTTATAACTCAACGTTACTCACTAGAATCGAACACATGACTTAGAGATTTTAAATCAAGTGTATTACCAATAGAATGACACTTCATTATAAGAGGTTGTTAATTTAAGTTACATTCAAGGTATCGTTATTATCACACCTTGAAAATATTGCTTATAAATTTGGTAACATACATGATTTAACTTAATTACTCAAGGGCATGTGACATAACAATGCTTTTGAAACCATGAAAATAGTGGAAACTTAAACCAAGAGCATTATAAAATTTAAGAACCATAATTGCATAACGTGATTAAATCCCAAATTCAAAGTGATCAATGCATAAGAAGCATCCATATGCCACTATAATTCTTATAAAAGTTATAACTACAAAATGTCCCTTAGGATCTTAACTTAAGTTACATCAAAAGAACATAATGTAGATGATGTTCAATTATTTGATCCACAATTCCAATCAACAAACTTTCAACTCCATTCTTTTCTACCAACATTGTCTACATTAAAAAACACATGCAGAGTTAGAAACCTTTTAGTAGCATAAACCACTTTGGTGCATCTAGAACCAAGCTGGAGGATGAGACCCACATGCTACACAAAATGTTAGCTCATATTCAAAATGTTTAACATACATGTCTTATACCTAAAATGTAATGGAACATGATATCACACATGAATGCTAGAGAGGAGAATAGGTTATGTGTTATTATACTTGGAATAGCATTCCCTCAAGGACTTTCATTTAAGGCCTCATGTATATTGTGTTGAGTGTCTACCTAGGATCAACCCTCCAATCAGATGGTGAAATTAATAAAGATATTAGGAACCAAATTGAGGCAAGATGGTCAAAATGGAAACAAGCTAGTGGTGTTCTATGTGATAAAAGAAAACCAATAAAATTAAAATGAAAATTCTATGTGATACCAATTCAGCATGCTATCTTATATGGTGATAAATATTGGGTAGTACAAAAGAGGCATGAACAAAAATTTAGTGTGGAAAAATTACAAATGCTTTGATAAATGTTGAATGTTACTAGAAGAGATAAACTACATAATACAAACATTAGAGAAAGACATGGAGTGGCTTCTATTTTAGATAAGCTATAAGAATGGTGACTTTGATGGTTTAGTCATGTGCAAAAAAGATTCAACAATGAGTTTATAAACAAAGGTTTCTACATCACTATTCCAAAAAAGCCACTGAAAGGAGGACCAAAAGATATGGGAAAAAATGATCAAAGATTAATTCAAGAAAATAAAAATAAAGAAGGTTCTAGCCCTTCATAAAGGAAAATGGCAAAAAATAATTTATGTAGCCAATCCCATTTTGTTGGGACAAAGCTAGGATGATAATGATGATGAATGCAAAGGTTTTTAGAAGTGTCAAAATCTAATTAATAGGAAGCAACCATATAAGCAACATGAACAAGTCTCACCTTATATCCAAGAAATTAAACAAAGAAACCATATAAGCAGCATGAACAAGTCTCATCTTACATCCAAGAAATTAAACATCACAGGTAGTTACCTTATACTTAGAATACATTGTGGACCAAGCTCTCCACAAGGCTTATAGATTGTTCACACATTAGCTAATTCAATAGAATGGAAAGTCTCCTTATCTAATTGTCACATTGAGAAGAAATCAAAAGTAGAATGAACAAGTCTAGTCTATCATGATTAAGGTCTCCTCTCCACAACATTTACCAAGTGTATATAGATTAGCTAAATTCTTTTTAGAATGTGAAGAGTTACCATAAGTAGAAGAAATTGTCAAAATCAATAGAGAAGTGAAAACACATAAGAAGACTTACCAAAGATAAAAAATTAGGGAAACATAATTACATGATAGAATATGATCAAGCATGAGGATCAAGAGTACACAAATTTGAATAAAGGAAATTAGATTCTATAATTGAAAAATTAGAAACTCAAAATTTATTTAATCTACCTTAAGATCTAGGCTTCTCTTAATGAAGAAATGGTTCATAACAATAAGGCTACAAGCCTCCACAAGATCTCCAATCTTTAAGGCAAGAATGGAAGAGAATCATTGGATCAAATTCATGTAAGAAAGAGAGGTATGACTTAGCATTATTAGCAACTAGTTCGAATCCAATAAAAACAAATCAAGTAAAATTTCATAATTGAGTTAATCACATGGAGCAAGGGTCACATGGTTTCAACATGAAGGTGAGGATTAAATCCAAAATAGAATCATTGGTTAGCATAAAACAAAAAGAAACTAAGTAAGGAGGTTTAGGAAGCCCAAAATAGGATGTTGGAACCCTGAAATAGTTGTAATATAGGTACAACTAAGATATATAGTCCAATTAGAACTTTATAATTCAAGATTGCACACTAGAATTTAATCCATGACAAAGGCTTTCAAATCAAGACCTTACCACTAGGCTAACACCTTCTTGTTATAAGAAGCCCAAAATAGAATACAATATGGTATAGAATAAGATATGCTACCAAATATTACAAAAATAAATTTTTAATTTCAAAGTATCAAATTACCAAGTATTTCAAGAGCACATGGATTATAATTCCAAGGTTGATTTAAATTTCCAAAATACCTTTTTAAAGATAAAATCATGATTTTAATGAAAAGAGTCCAAGATGTCCATCACATGCTAGAAAAAATATGAAATAACCAAAAGTATATTTTTATTATAAAATACAAGCATCATAAAATAATTTTACTGATACTCATGTTGATATTTTATTATGTCTATGTAGACCTAAAGGATTTGTTAGACAAATAAACTTGTTTAAAATACATTAGTAGTAATAAATCCTGAGTATAATAGATGCATTAAATATTCATGCAACTAGAACTAATACTAGTAGCTTGAATAGCTTGTACAAAGACTAACTGAGATTTGCCATTTTTTCTAAAGAAATCTATTCCATAACATTTTAATACATGTTGCTCACCTTCTATTACTTGTAGTAAATACAATCAACATATTCTATCTTCATGTTGCTCATTATTCCATCTTCGTGTTTCAACTTGGAGATGGTGCAATCCCATTCTTTCTCTGCTAACTAGTGCTTCGATGAATATTAGAATTTTTGCATTTAGATATTTCATTTTATCATGTCTACTACCTCTAATACATTGTCAAAAAAAAGTTCAAGCTTTTTTTGTATTTATGCCTAATTTTATCATCTTTCTAAAACTTTTTTTGTAACAAGTTTTCAAGCTTGTTCTACATTTATTATTCTCTTAATATTATCAATACCCCATTTTTGTAGCCACAATCATCCTTCACTACCTATGTTGTTAATACTTTCAAATGATCTCTCTTGAAATCTTATTGTTACTTTTATTTGTTAAGTAGAATGTTAAAAACTGATATATTGCTTCAGCTTCCAATGGTAGTAAATTAGTTTCTAATAAAATTATTGCATATGGAACTTGAGCTTTTCTCTTAAAGTCATAAAACAAGAATTTTTTTTCTTTTTTTTTTCAATTTTTTATTTTTCTTCCATGATTCTTGATCAAGACATGGGCCCCACACCACAGATCTGTAAAGCACTATAGTTTGAAAAATATTGTAATTGCTACTTTTGTTCTTCATTGTATAAAAGGCCTTCCATCTATTTGCAACTCATTATTATATACAATGCTTCCACTTATAATTATGAGAGCATTCTACTCCCAAATATTTGTTAGTATCCACAATTTTAAATTACCAAATACATGATTAGCATTAGCCCAGTTCCTTCCAATCTATTCTTCAAAAGAAATATCAAGGGTTAGTAAGTACCAAGGAAAATAATCCAATAAGCTCTAAGAAAAATAAATATAATAATTTAAAATATCAAAAGGAAAGTCAAAGGTTCAAAGCTCAAAGGGGTATCATATCAAATATAGGATGGGGGTGTGTTAGAACTACAAAATAACTGTAGTAGAGGTACACCCTAAGATATATATTCCAATTAGAACTTTATAACTCAACATTGCCTACTACAATTGAACCCATAACTTCAAGTTTTCAACTTAATATTCTTACCACTAGGCTAACACCTTATTATTTCTATATATGTCAAATAGATCATTAGATAGCACCATGCTATATGAATCCATTTTACTTGTTTATCAACTACGTTATCATCTTTTCTATGTTGGTGATAATCACTTTCCAGTTTTTCATTAGTAATAATGGATTTCTCCTTGTACTCAAATATTTCAACTCTCTTTAAAAACAACCACAAATAAATTTTATAATTTCAAAAATGAAGATTGTGATACATACCTATTTTCTTGGGAATGATATTATAAAAGACAAATAGTCATTAAGTGTCTTACCTCTCTTCTTTGCAAAAAATTCCAATCAAGTTGATGATTGTTCCTAGTACCACTATTAGAAACGAGTTACAAATATATAAATCTAGATTTTCCAACACATAGGTTAGCGTTGTTAATGCTTGTTCTTACCTTAGGAATGATCACTCACCTAATTTATAACATTTTACAGGTTGTCACTAGAACCAGTATACCCAATGACCAAGAAATTCTCCCAAAGACATGCTATTATCTTTTGCTAACATATGATCTTGTAGTAACTTACAAAATTTCTTTTTTTTTCTTAGAATTAGTCTAGTTTATACCTATTATGAGTTTAGCTATAACTACTGATGGTATTCTTTTCTTCCCCTAAAAAAATAATTTGGTCGTTATGTATTCCCAACTTACCTACAATGAGTGAATAAGTCTTAGTCATTATAGGTGTTAATGCATAAATTTTGGTTGCACCAACACTGAGAAAGAAAACTAGTTTTAGGAGACTATTTTCTAGGGTGCCTTCCGTATGGGTATGGAAACCCTGGAACAATCTTAGCTAGAGATGGCTACGTGGCCTTTTATAAATAATAAACTAAAAAAAGAAAACATGGAATTTAAATTAAATAATTGTCTCAAATACAATGAGTAACTAAAGAAATGAATTTTCCTTGGGCTCGCTGTTTTGCTAGCCACGTGTGCCAGCTGGAACGTTGTCGCCATAGAGAGGAAGAGGGAGTAAGAAGGAGGAGAAAAGAGAAAAAAGAAAGACTGCCTACTACAGTCTACATGGGGCAGCAACTGTAGTCACTCAAAGTCTACCACTATCAACCACCTTTTGTGCATTGTCATAGAGAGAAAGACCATCCACCCACGTCTGCACCATTGAGATAAGCTGTTGATCCAAAGAAAACTATACATCTCACGTCCTACGCATGGGCTACACTACCGTAGACAAAAGAACAAAAGAGAGAGAGAGAACCCTCCTGCACTACTATGGAGACCCCAAGGATCCAATTTTGAGCTGTTGGATCCTAGATAAGCCAGAATCCTATAAAATATAAGAAAAGAAAGGAGGAAACCTCTACCTTTGGAAAGGAAGCCACACCTCAAGATTGATAGCAAAGGTTAACTAATTCTTGATGATGATGTAGGTCAAGTTTAAATATCCAATTTTCCCCGATTATACTTTAAATAGAATCATGCCATAACTCTTTTTATTTTATTTATTTATTTATTTTATGATTGTCAAGGTAAAATTATTTCACTCTTTTGACAGTAGAATAGCATTAGAATTATTTCACAGCAAATCTTTTAAACTTTGGTTTTAACAATGAGGTATTAACTTAGTGGTATGACTCTTGATTTAGAAATTTTAATTTATGGTAGGTTTGAACATAATTTAGGGACATCCTAAGATATATAGTTATCAATCATGGCCCCATGCCTATTTAGTGATAACTAGTGACCATCTTTTCCTGTTTCCTTCATTTTTTATGGGCTAGAGGTAGGAACCCACATTGCTTTCTGCTATTGTAGCTAGTATATACAATGGCTATTTTTGAACAAGTCGTTGCCTAATGCTTTTGCAGCGATGTGTACTTTTCTCTAAATTGACACATTATCAGGTTTAATTTGGCCTTGAATTATGCACGTTGCCTTACCCTATGCACAATCCTTTGTGGGTTTGAATTTTTAAAAGGTTTTTAATTGAAATAAAAGAACATTTTATAGTTTTTTTTATGTAACAACATTTGAAAGAATTTTTTATTTTGTAGATTCTTGACAACCCAATATATTGAAAGATTTTTTGCAATATCTCCTTGATCGAGATAAGTTTTAGGCTAATCTTTAGCTTGTTAGAAATCTCATTCTACAATCTATAAGCTTGTAAAATTTCAAATCAATTAGATTTCATTTGATCATTCAAATTTGGCCTGAAAGAGAGGTCTAAAATAAAACTATTTAGAGTCCAAAATAGAAATTTTTTTTTTCAAGATGAATATCTCTATGATATGAAAGAGTTATGGAATTAGGGAATACTTGATACAAATCTCTTTTAATAATATGCCTACCTACAAATTTTGGAATTAATTTGAGTTGATTTGCTGATTAAAATCTACCATGCAAAAGTCGCCTTGAATATGATTGTTCAAATTCTTTAATTAATGAGAATTTGTGAATATGATGAATTGATGATGGATGAACTTGTAATGCGATAAATTATGAAATTGTAGATGATAAATAGTATATGGAATTATAGAATAAATTGTGGGATTGGTAATGTGAGGATTGATGACTAAAATTTGATTAATGATGATGATAAATTGAAAACCATGACAAAGTAATGGGATAAATAGAAAAAATTCCGTAATATCTTGAATATTTTTTAGCAATAATTTGCCTCAATGGAAATAATTGCATTACTTACCAACATGATTTTCTTGCATATTTATAGCTGATGAGATGCGACATGCACTGTGCCGCGATATCGCGGCTGCCTTGATATCGCATCCCATGCAATATCGCATACGCGATATCGCGGTCC
>MNCI01026608.1:306819-324900 GCA_015680685.1 Gnetum montanum
TGTGTGTGTGTGTGTCATCCATCATGTAAGTTCGCCACCCAATAAGTGTTCAGGCCGAAAGGATGAACTGTTTTTCATTAATTGCTCATGTTGGGTTTTTACCTTTAAGTTACATTGTTGATACTAAGGTATGTTCTTTTGATATGGCAGGCAATGAGATCACTTCATCCGTCCATCCATCAAGTCTATGGTTTCCCTTGGCTTGGAAATGTACAGTTCCCTTTTAATAAGAACTTCAATGAACGGGTGATTGGACATTTCTCAAACTAAGGAAGGACTCAAGGATTGCAAAGGGTGTGACTTCAAAGGAACTTGATGTTTTTGTGTTGGTCATTCACTTGGGTGCTTGGATGTTTTCTTCTTGGGTTTTCTTGTCGTTCCGATGTTACCCAATAATCAGAAGCTGAGACAATAAAAATAAGAAGTCTTTGCATGGTATGGTCCCCACGCATAAAAACGCAAAACCAAAAAAAAAAAAAAAAAGCAAGCAAAAAGAAAAAGGGAGGATTCAAAGCACACCCCTTCGCCGGAATAAAATTTGGGCTGCCAGCACTGGTTATGGAACCAAAGTGTTCCCTCTAACTAAAGCCCTTCTCGCTTCCCATTCTCTCCTTTGTTTCTTCGGAATGGTGGTGGCTCTTCGAAGATGCATCCTTGTTATCCAAGTGGATGGTTTGACCAAATGCATTGATGCGAAGTCACTGGAAGTGGTTGGTTTGAGACCGAGTTGGAATGAGATTCGCCAAGTCACATTAATCATGAAACCCACAAGGGGTTGTACACCACCTTGTTCTTGGGATTCCATTCCACTTCTCTTCTTTCCATCCTTCTTTCCATTGTTCACCTCATTGCCGGTTGTCTCATTGTATCTACTTTGGTTGATGCTTTGTTTTCTTTTTGGTAAATTCTTCCAGTTAAGACTTTAACTCTTGTTCCAAAAGACATTCCTAGAGCCTACGGACTCTTTAAATGTGGGATTGTCAGGGCATTAAGGGCATGAGCCTACTTTGGGGAGGACCCGCTGACATTCCTATTTGGAACATTAGTTCACTTCTTTTCCTTAACATTTTTGCAATTAATTTTATTTTTGTTCATTTCCATCATGACATCCCCTTCACCGATGCCATCGTTGTCCCTTTTTACCTATCCTTCATACTCCTTTTCTTTCTCCATTCTAATGCTACCGGAGGTTCGCGATTAGTCATGGGGGTACGGGGCCTGATTTTCCAATTTTTATCCTAAGCCGCGGATTTTTTCGTTTTTTTTCCCTAACCCCTACACCTTCGGTAGTCATCATCTACATTTTCCCGGATCCATATTAGCCATACCACAACTTAGCCAAGGAACCTAAACCAAAGCAAGGTATGATTTACTTAATGATTCAATTACCCTTGCTAATATATGATTGTGTTGTGGGTGTAGATGGCAATCATACAACAACAGAATGGATCTGGAGCAAACACTTGGAGTGGAGCAGCATTGAAGCCACTATGCAAGGAGTAGAATTGATAATGTGCTTACAGATGGACAATGAAAGGTGCAATCTAGGCGTTGGCAGCAGCAAGACCCTTCTCTCTTCTTCTCTTCTATTCTCTCTCCTCTTTTCTCTCAGCTGCCAACTGTGGCCTGATGTCATTGTAATAAGGTGTTTACCCTTGTTGTCATGAACACCAGTTTTGTCAAGTCTTGTAATAAAGACCATTCCATGTCATCCCATTAGTTCCATTTCCCCTAATAATCCCATACCTACCTGATATCATTGTAAGGAACTCGAGGACGAGTTTTCATTCAGTCATGGGGGTATGATGAGACGCGACATGCACTATGCCGCGATATCGCATACGCGATATCGCGGTCTGCCGCCATATCTATAAATAAGAGGCGGCACTCCCTTCATTTTCCAATCCTAGCTAGAAGTAGCGAAGCTCTGGCAGATTGATCACTCCAGAGTTAGAATTTTTCCCATGTGCCTGCAGTAGGAGTCCTAGAGTGAACGGCTCTTTATTCGAGCAGCTTGTAACCTGAACCCAAGTTGTGTACGGCAATAAAGACGAACTTGATTGGATAAACCTTGTAGTACATGGTTTTATTGTTCTTTATTTACTACTTTCCTAGTGTGCACAAGTACGACTTGATTACGAGCGTCTACGGACGTGTACGGCTAGTCAAGGAATCGGCTGCTTATCACACTTAAGCTAAATAGGTGCCTCAGTACAACCACTTCGAGCACTTGCATTACGTGTGGTGATCCCAGTAACAATTAGCGTTTGGTAAGCCACAGTTGCATAGTTCAGGTTGTATCCGGTAAGTGGGAACGAATGCTGACGCTAGTTAATTTAGACTTAGATCATTAGTTAGAGTTAGTTAGTTTCTCAACCCTTTTCCCTGATAGCATAGAAGATAAACCGAAAAATACCAAAAAAATCACATACCTCAGACTTGCTTAATCACATACGAACGATTAACCCTAAGTGTTTCTTGTGGTGTTAAGGCATTTAGTCTGCGGAGTTCGACTGGATCGCGCGTACATGCTCGTATTCGTATGGTTGAGTGTAGGGGTACCTCGCCACTCATCAATAGCCAAATGATGGCTCCATAATAGAATATGATGGAACAAGCTTATTTTATGAAAAATGAGTTGGAAATTCAAGAGACATGAGATATTGGGACCATTCTCTAATTACATTTTCCCATCAATATTTTAATAAAATTACAATCAATTTGTGCTTTTCCTTGATGTGATGACAAAGTGCAAAATTCAACCTTTTTTTCTTGTTTATCTTATGGGACACATGCAACATGACACACTATCTTTAACACATTCACTAGCTAACTAAATGAAAGGTTTACTTGGTATCTTGGCTCCCTAGTAGTGACATCAAATTGATGAGCAAAATCTATATGAAGTTAGGTGCATCAAACATTGTAGGATGCCACCTCATTTGTGATAGATTTGCGACTTATAACCATGGAGCCAAGGGTAGAACGAGGAAAACACATATAGAGATATATAAACTTATGGACTAATGGATTCATCAAGCATCTTTCCCTAATCCCAATATTTCCCAATTGATATTTGTCACTTATTGACTATGTAATAAGAGCCTGATAATCCAATTACATTAATTGATGTAACCAAGAATCAAGTCATATACCTTGTATTAATTAAATGGTAAATTATGCTACTACACAAGCCAAGGACTCACATGTTGCCTCTTTGAAGAAAGTGCTTATTTTATTGGTTGAATAATGCTATTTTTTTATTTCATTTTTAGTTAGTAGTTTTTGAAAAAAGAGTCACAAACATAATCATGGAAGGTTGCCAAAGCATCATACCAAGGATATGGATTAGGAAGCATTATTTTGAGTGCTCCTAGGAAAGTGCCACATGGTTAGCACCCAATATGAGTAGGTGTAGTTGTGGTAGAAGTGATGAAGCCAATGAGACATCCATAGGTTGGAACCTCAATCATATATAGCATCTAGGTCCATGCAACTACAACTTGACTTAAAGCAAAGGGTAGTGGGATAAATTGAAAATTGAAGGAAGAGGATACTAGGGATTTAAAAGTCCTTGAGCTAATGTTCAAAGCATTAATTTATCGGGATGTCACTTGCAATAGCTATGCTTTGAATAGCTAGTGACCTATACAAATATTGAAAATTCTACATTTAAGTTTGGTCACTTACAATAGCTATCTTTGAAACATCCAGTAGCAAATATATTGGTTACTTAGATCATGTCATCGATTGTTCCATCCCTCGAAGTAGGTAATCATAACCTATATTCTTCCTCACCAAAGCTTGCAGTCCATAATCCTTGATGTATTCTTGGGCTTCTTACCCACCTTATTTTGGGTTATGTCTTTCCTTGTTGCTATTGATGGACTCAATAGGAATAGCTAACAATCAATATCTAGTCCATAAAATGTAGTTGCTAACCATTTTACTAATTGGAAAAATTAGCAACTAGGATTTAAAAGAAGGCCCTTAAGAAGACATACCAACAAATAATTAGAAATAAACAATTTTACTTGCAACAAGTCTAAGGAAGATCCTTAGTATGAAAGGTTGGTTATGTGTTGATTGAGATAAGACAATCATTTAATGTTCTAAAAAATTAGAAAACATGAAGATTTTGTGTAGGGATGATAGTCAATGATGAAAAAGATGTATTTCTCCATCCTTTTTTTCTAAATCCATTAAGACTTATATATAGCTTTGAAGCAAAATATTTGGTCCAATTCTTTATGTCAATTAATAAAATTGGTTACTTCCTTAGTGAAATTATGAAGACTTATAAGGACATATCAAAGCCTTATTAAAAATTTTATCTATTTTGAAATTGAAAAGGAAGCTGAATTAATTTTCATGTCCATTAAGACCCTTTGTTTTATAGACCTTTTTTGGTACATAACTCAACATAACCCACTCAAGTTGAATCTTTGACCTAAGTTGTCCAAGCCAAAACTCTTACCACTATGCTAACATCTTATTAGAGCTTCTCAATGTCAAGATAGAAAAAAATTATAGCTTCTTTATGCATTTCAACTATTTTATAGTTTTTCTTAGTATATGGATGTATAGGTGTTTAAGGAATAAGCCCCTCATTTTCAATCTATTCTAAAACTAACCTAGACATCAATTGACATAGTCTATGACTAAAAACAAAATTTTTAATACCCAAAGAAGTGGGCAAGTTTCAAAATATGGAATACAAACTTTACACTTATGTCCATGTGGACACTAGGCCATAATAGTTAATACTAACACTAGTTAAAAATGAAGAAGACATTGCAAATAAAACATTTAAAAATTACATAGATGTTGTATCCATTCAATGTTATGTAGTTGTAGTAGCAAGAAAAAAGGGAATACTCTTATAATTAATAATACTTAAGAATAAGATGAGCAAAATGAATTAAATTAAATTATAGTTTCAAACTTATCTTAACCACATTGATTCTAATATTCAAGTCACCATTAAAAAAAAGGAATATATTAAATTCCCTCCACTTTTAAATTTTAATATTATAAGATTTAAATAAAAATGATAATTTTAGCTATTCTTGTAAAATCTACAAGAAGGAAAATATAGAAAGAAAAAAGATATTTGGATAGTGATTAAACAAGTGGCCTTACAATGAGGTGTTCGAGCCTTGGTATGGAAACCCAAATTACAAGTTTGATTCTTGTTAAGAACATTGAGTTATGGAAAAAAAGTTCTATAAAAAGAATTCTAAAACTACTCTGAAATAACTTTTTCTTTGTTAGAATTCACAATGAGACATACTATCTCATACACACTATCTTGTATTTGAATCTTTCAAGTATTAAAAAGAGATATTGACATGCATTAATAGAGGAAATATACATGTGTTTCCAAGCACTAACAACAAAATTACAAATCCATTTGCACACTATGAGAAGTGCATATGAGTGTGATGAGCAGCGTGGTACCCCTACACCCAACTATACAAATACGAGCGTTCACGCGTGATCTAGTTGAACTCCAAGGATTAAGTGCTTATGTGCCTACACAAAACAAGAATGAGTTATGCAATCGTTGTCTTCCCAAGCTTACTTGTAAGGCTCAATTGTATGGTTAAGTAAACTCGAGGTATGTGATTTTTATTCTTTTACATTTTATTTTCTTAATGCTTAAAAGAGAGGAATGAGGTAATTTAATAGCTAATTTGATTTAACTAGTTAGCTATTCTCTAACTAGTCCTAACTCCAGCATCTGTTCCCACTCTCCAGACACATCCTAAACAAGTGTATCACTACTAGGATTACCAAACGCTAGTCGTTACTGGGTTACCAAGTGTTCCCACGTATGCTCGAAGTGGTTGTGCTGAGTGTGCTAATTCATTGGTAATTGACAATTAATAATTCTATGAAATAACATTAAGTAACTATTGAAAGCATTAAATAATAGTAGATAACATGAAATGCAATAATTAAGCTATTCTGAATGTTGCAAAGTTTATCACAAAGTTCATGTTTATTTCTAGACATAAGGTGTGCTCAGGTACACAATGCTCGAATAAAGATCTGTTCACTTTATGACTCCTATTGCAGGCACTCAGAAATAATTCTACCTCTAGAAGGGAAAAACTACAAGAGTTCAGCTAAGGAACTAAAAACTAATGCCAAACCAAGTGCCCCTATCTCTTATTTATAGGCAACGAGACAGGTTTCAACATTGCATGTCCGATATCTCTTCGACATCTCTGATATCGTGTATTCGATATTAGGGCTTCGATATAGAGGATCTAATATGGAGGATCCAATATCAAGACTCATCATGCCCCCATGACTAAATGAAAACTTGTCCTTGAGTTCCTTACAAAATATTGGGAAGGTATGGAATTATTGACTAAACAACAACTAATGGTGACATGGAATGATGGACTCAAAGTGCCCAATGAATAGATCAACAAACATATTATAGCATTGGTGTTGATAACCATTGTGATGAACACTCTACATAGATGACATCTAGACCCTCATTTGATAGCTTGAAGGGAGAGAGAGAAAAGAAAATGAGACATTTTGCTACTAATGTCAAAATTGTGCACACTGTTGTTCATCCATGGCCACATGACCAAGCTTATTTCTTGTGTAAATGCTTTTGCTTCAATCCATCTTGAGTGCTTCCTCCTATCCCAGTCCATTGTCCATGTGATCACCATATGCACACACAACACAATCACAAATTAGCAAGGATAGATAAGATATAATGTAATTGATACCTTGCCTCGATATGAAGCACATTGGCTAGGTTGCGAGTATGGTAGATATTGGGTTAGAGGTTTATAACTGATAACTACCCAAGATGTAGGAGTGAGATAAGTAATGGAATAGAAAAATTTGTGACAAGCACCCATGACTAAGAGCGAACCTCCAATAGCAATAGGATGGAAAATGAAAGAACAAGGAAGATTAGGGAAATAACGACGATCAAGCCAATAAAAATGCATAGAAGGGTAGAGAAAAATGGATGTCATAGATGGGGTGAAATGAGAAATAGTTGATTGCAAGAAATGTTTAAGGGAAAGAACTTAACAATTTCACCGAAAAGGAATGCCAATGGGTCCTCTCCAAAGTAGGCTCATGCCCTTTATGTCCTAACAAACCCACAAACCAAAGAGTCTATAGGCTCTAGGAATGACATATGGGCATAATAGTTAAGAATTCACCGAAGAATAACAATTCGTCGACCAAGATATAGACTGATCATAAAATTGAAAATGAGGTGGAATAGGGAAAGTAATATGGAAAGAGAAGAGATAATGGAATGGAATCCCAAAATCAAGGTTGTGTAAAGTCCCTTGTGTAGTATGTGATTAAGGTGACTTAATAAAATTCAATCCAAATTCAGAGTAAAACTATCCACATCCAGTGACCTCGCATTAACACACTTGACCAACCCATCCTCCTAAAGCAACAAGAATGCATTCACAGAGAAACCACCATCCCAAAAAGAGAAGAATAGAGAAGCAGGAAGTGAGAAAGGGCCTTAGTTAGAGGGAACCTTCAGGCATGGGTAGCATGTCTTTCCAATGTTATAACCAATGCTTGTAGCCCATGTTTCGTTATTATGTCTATGGGTTGTGCTTTGAATTCCCACCATTTTTTTTTGAGTAAGAACCACACCATGCAAAGACTTATTTGATTCATTCAACTTTCTGAGATTAGTTAGTGGGATGCTAGAAAACCTATGAAAAACATTCAAGTTCCTAAGAGAATAGGCAGCACAAATGCGTTGAATCCCCTTGAGGTCACATCCTTTTCAATCCATTTGAATATTTCCTTGGTTCGAAGAATATCAAGCCACCAATTCATTAATAGGTTTGCTTAGAAAAAGGGACAGTACAGTTCCAAAACCAACAGAGACCATAGAGTTGAGTGGATAAATGGATGATGTGGACTCATTGCCTATTTTATCAAAAGAAACCATATCTTAGCATCAACATTGAAAGTCAAAGGTAAAAACCAAACAATAGTGAGCAACACTATTATAGTGTAATCCACTATCATGAGCACTTATTATGTGATGAGTGAGAATAAACCAAAAAAAATGTAATAAAGAAAGAAATAGTAAAAATGTTAACGATGGTGTAAAATAAAAAACAAGTAAATATGAAAAAATGTGTAAAAAAAATAAAAAATGTATAAAACAAAAAGATAAAAGAAACTGAGGGCTTAGAATAACTAGCATTGGTGGCCATCTCTCCCATGACTGAGTTGGAAGGAGGAGATCCAAAATAATTACCAAGGTTGTCCATCAATAGAGGTAGTGCTATTCTGGCTATTTTGGGCTTGTGAAAAGGTTTGGTTTGCTGGATGTTGACCAATAATTTCTTATCTGCGCTTCCAGGTTTATAGATCATCATGGTCCCTAAAGGAAAAGTTTCATGAATGATATAAGGTCCTTCCCACAGCGTTTGAAATTTAGTTCGTTGTGGCACATGTGTGGGATTCCAATAAAGAACCCTATCTCCTAGTTGGTATTTGACTTTTCTAATTTTTAGGTCATGACGTTGTTTGTTGAAGACCTTATGTAGTTTGTTGGATGATAGGGTGGATAATCAATTTTCATCTAGCATGTTAAGATTCATTAACTATTCTTTGTATGCTAGACTGAGGTCAAGGTTAAGGTCACATGCTGTAGATAGTGTACGGAGCTCCACTTGAATAGGAAGCGTTGGAAGTTTACCATACACTAACTCATAGGGAGAGTAGCCTATAGGGAGTTTCCATGTGGAGCAGTATGCCCAAAGAGCATCGTTTAGTTTGGTGCTCCAGTCTCACCTATATTTGCTAATGGTTCGTGTCAAGATTTTTGTGATTTTCCTATTGGTAACTTCAGCTTGACCATTTTCTTGAGGATGATATAGTGTAGTCAATTTATGCTCAACTCCTAAGCATTGCATCAACTTTCAAAAAGTCACACCTATAAAATGTGTACCATTATAAGAAATAAGTGCATGAGGCATGCCAAACTTGTTTACAATTTGTTGTTGAACAAATCTTGTAGCAGTAGATGATGTACAATCAATAATAGTGGCTACTTCTGCCCACTTTGTAAAATAGTCAACAACAACAACAATTTATGCTTTACCATTGGACATCAGTGTAATAGGCCCCATAAAATCAATACCTCATATGTTGAAGGGTTCTAAGGGTTGAATCCATTGTTGTGGACCCTCCATTCTAGTAGTCATTTCCCCATTGCGTTGGCAGCACTCATAAGATTGGACAAAATGATGGGTGTCTCAAAATAATGTAGGCCAATAATATCCTACAAGAAAGATTTTAATGGTTGTTCATATCCCAGCGTAATGACCCCCACAAGGGCCCTCATGAGCATCTTGGAGAATTCTCAATTGATCTACATCAGGAATACACCATCGGACCAAGCCATCAAAACATACCTTGCAAAGATGTCTATTAATTTCCATGAAATGTTTGACTCGATGGAGAAACTATTGTTTCTTTTTAATGTCCAATCCTTGTGGTGTTTCTTGTGTGAGAAGATAGGTAAGAATGCTACTATACCAGTTTGTATTTATTGGTGATTGATTATTTATTACATCTACAAACAGGATTTCATCAAGGAATCAATCAGAAATTAGGTATTTGTCCTCTTTGTTGTTCCACCACAATCGAGATAAATGATCGGCAACAACATTCTTGGTGCCTTTACGATTGATCATCGTAAGATCGAACTCTTGCAAGATCACAAGCCATCATATGATGTGAGGGCTTACCATTGGTTTATTCATAAGGAACCGAATTACACTATGATCCATGTGTACAAATATCTTATAGCCTAATACATAGTGCCTAAATTTTTCTAGTGCAAACACCACAGCCATTAACTTTTCTTCTGTTGTGGTGTAGTTGAGTTGTGCACCAACAATACTTAGACTTACACAATGAATGTAATAGGGATTTTTTTGGTCATCTAATTGTGTAAGTAGGACTCCTAAAGAAAAATTGGATGTGTCAGTCATTATATGGAATGGTCTGGACTAGTCAGGAGCTTGTAGAATGGGTGTTTGTACTAGCTTTTGCTTCAAGGTTTGGAAAGCTAGCTCACATTCCTTGGTCCATTCAAAGGGTATATCCTTTTTCTTTAATTCTATCAATGGTTTTGCAATCTTCGAAAATTTCTCAATGAAGCATCTATAATAGCTAGTATGTCCAAGGAATGATCGGATATCTTTTATGATTTTAGGTTGATGAGTGATTCCTTGGATGACTTTAATTCTTTTAGGATCTACCTCCATCCCTGTTTGTGAAATTTTATGCCCTAATACAATGCCCTCTTGGACCATTAAGTGGCTTTTCTGCCAATTGAGCCCTAGGTTGGTTTCAACACATCGTTTTAGTACTTGCTCTAATCGATCCAATGCTTGTTCAAAGTCTGCTCCATAGGTGGAAAAATCATCCATAAAAACCTCCACACCATTCCCTATTTGCTACTAAAATATACTAAGAACCAGATGTTGAAATATTTTTGGAGCATTTCATAAGCCAAACGACATCTACCTATATGCAAATGTTCCNCGAAATATTTTTGGAGCATTTCATAAGCCAAACGACATCTACCTATATGCAAATGTTCCCCAAGGACTCATGAATGTAGTATTGGCTTGGTCTTCTAGTGCTATTTGAATTTGATTGTACCCACTGTAACCATCCAGAAAACTATAATAACAATGCCCTGCAATGGTGTCTAAAACTTGGTCAATGAATGGAAATGGAAAATGATCTTTAAATGTTGTCATGTTTAATAGCCTAAATTCTATACACATCCTCCATTTACCATCTTTTTTAGGCACTATAACTAATGGACTAACCC
Organism: Gnetum montanum; assembly: GCA_015680685.1. Classification (NCBI taxonomy): domain Eukaryota; kingdom Viridiplantae; phylum Streptophyta; class Gnetopsida; order Gnetales; family Gnetaceae; genus Gnetum; species Gnetum montanum. The sequence continues at coordinate 317,693 of MNCI01026608.1, forward strand.
ATTCACTATCAGCAATGGGGTAGATGAACCATGCCTTTAAAAGTTGTTCAATTTCTTCTTTAACTACTTGCTTAAGCTTTGGGTTTAGTCATCTTTGAGATTATCATCGAGGCTTCATAGAGTGGTCAGTGTAGATTATATGTTGGCATATCCTAGGATCTATTCCAATTATTTCAAGATATGATCAAGCAAAGGCTTTTGACCATTTTTTCATCATCTTCAGCAATCTTTCTTTTTGTTGAAGAGCGAGCTTAGTGTTAATGATTACTGGTTTTCCATTCTTGAGAAATGTATACTCCATACCAATGGGCAATGGTTTTACCTCAAAGGGCTCTTGCTTAAACTTATTAGTGATTTTCAACTTCCCCTAGTTGATATTTTCGGTGTCAGTACTTGGAAGTTGACAATGGACTTGCTCCAATGCATCTATGCTATTAATATAGGCACAAGTCAAGCTCTCAATTGTTTCCATGCATATAGTTGAATTTCTCTCTTGGTTAACTATCAGCCACTGGGTGCCTTCCTATCTTGTGGCTATTGCATACAGGTATCTTTGTATGTTACTCACTTGTGCACACTGGTTGCATGCAAGAAATGTTAAGCATTGTACAAACTAAGACTTCTACACGTAGTTGCATCATGTGTCACTGTATGTGATGCATGGAACTTTCTTCTTCTCGATTTTTCTAAATGTATTTTCTTTTGATATCTCTAGGGAAAGATCACATATTCCTAGGTGCACATCAATCGTACTTAGCCATGCTCTTCCCATTATGATTGGGAAGTCCCCCTTAAGTTGTTGACTTGGATCACTAGGAAATCAGCTAGATATGACCACCCATAAATAGTGATGAAAATGTCCTCCACTAGTCCCAATAGGATAGTGATGGACTAGTCAGCCAACTCTAGATGAATGTTACTCTTTTTTAGCGAAGGTAGGTTCCAGACTTTGTACATTTCTTGAGAGATTAAGTTAACACCAAAACCTGAATCCAATAGAGCTTTTCAAGGCTCATTTTTAGCTATTTGCAAATATATAAGAGGACTTACAAGCTCCGAAGATTCGAATGATGGTGAAGTGTTTGGAAAATTAGCTGCTTGTGGTTGTAAGGACTTGGTTGGACTATTGGTTCTAAAGAAAAGTGTCTTCTTTGATCGGTTCTCCAAACCAACAGTAGGTTGAGGATTGACAGCCCTTGTAGTGTTACATTGCTATGGCTAAGAAGGAAGCTCACCCTGCATAGTTGGAGTTGGTGGTAATGGAGCTGAGGGTGGAAGAGATCTGAACAGATGAGAAGGATAGTACGTATGTAAAACATCACCTTGAGGAGAAGAATTTTTATAGTACTTAGGGGCCTAGTAGTAACGTTGAAGAGCAATGTGACTAGTAGAGTCATGTGGAGAGATTGGCTACTAAACGTAATACCCATATGGATCAAGTTGATGGGAAGGATATTGTTGACATGATGGTGGCATTCCCCATGATTGTGGGTGTTGCCACCGTTGATACTTTTCAATTGGTTATAGTGGAGCTCCACTCAGATAATATGTCAAAGTTTGGTAGAACTGCCTAGGGTTACCTTGAGGATAAGGTAACCTTCTTGGTGTTTACTGTTGCATACACCCCAAACTCTTGTAGATGTGACACCATTGGGCAACATCCCTTAGGATGGTCGTATTGGAAAATCTCACATCCATCATCATTTTCTGTGTCTGAATCCACAACCTCTTCAAGGATGGAAACCTTACACTTACCTTTGTTACATGTATACTCAAATTCTTTCTTTTTCCTCCTCTCTTGATCATTACTTGGTTCTCTAGACTCCTCTACTATTTTTAGGATACTTTGAAATTTATTGTCTAGGGAGTTCCACATTTGATTAACCTTTACCGATACTTCTGATGTAAATTTTTGAATGGGCAAAGTCTTTCTATTCACCACCTCTTTAAGTGGAAACTCTTCTTCATCTTCACAAAATCTAATTTCCTTCTTTCGAAGGGAAGGATCTCTGTTATACTCCTTCACACTTTCTCTTTTCCTCAACTCACCTTCCTCCTTAGAAACTTGCTCCAATAATCTTTGTATTTGATGGGCTCTTAGCTCGAATAGCCTTCCTTGGGCATAATTCCCAAGGGTTCTTTGCATTTCATACCTGATGAGAGTGGTTACTCTAGCGGTTTATTCTAATTATTAGAGCAATTACTCTAGTGGTTTATTCTAATTATTAGAGTAGTTACTCTAGCAGTTTATTCATATATAAAGTAGTTACTTTAGTGGTTTATTCTAATTATTAGAGCAGTTACTCTAGCGATTTATTCTAATTATTAGAGTGATTACTCTAATTATTAGAGTAGTTGCTTCCAAGCCTATAAATATAGTGCCCAGGCACACAATTGGGGGGGAAAGTCTTTTAGTAGTCAACTAGGGAAACTCTTGTAGTCTGTTTGAAAGTTAGAGTATTTTCCAAGTGCCCGCAGTAGGAGGTCTAAGTATGGATGGATCTTTATTTGAGCATTATGTACTTGAGCACACCTTGTCTACAACAATAAAGACAAGCTCTTCGATTCATCCTTGTAGCACTTGAGATTTGTTTTCTTATGCATTTCTTTTATTTTATTTTATTTTATGCACTTTACATTTCTGTTATTAGTACAACAATTCATTTTGATCAATTAAGCAACTCGTTAAATTACACAAGCATAACCACTTCGAGCATGTGTGTAATGCTTGGTAACCCAGTAACGATTAGCATTTGGTAATCCTAGCAGTGTTGCACTGGTTCAAGATGTGTATGGTAAGTGGGAACAGATGCTGGTGTTAGTATTAGTTAGAAATTAGTTATTGATTATTTAAGTTAAATTAGTCACTTAGTTACCTCTCTCCTTCCCTACTAGCGTAGGACATAAAAACATAAAAGCTATAAAAATCATATGCCTTAAGCTTACTTAACCATACAATCATGACATACATGTAAGCTTGGGAAGACAACGATCAACCAACCCATCCTTGTTCCACAAGGGTGCATAAGCACTTAGTCCTTGGAATATGATTGGATCATGCATGAAACTCTTGTATTTGTATGGTTGAGCGTAGGGGTACCTCGCAGCTCATCATTGATGCCATTGTCGGGGACTTATTTGTTTGTGCAACTAGAACATAGGAAATCATTCACATCGTTGGAACAAACCCTTAGGGTTGGTTGAGAAAATAATAAACAAGAATACATTATATACTGAACAAACAAGTATGTCTCCTTCTTCATACAAAAGCACCTCACCACCTCAGTCTGAAACAAGAAATAATTGATGGTGTAATATACATAACATTGATCCACTAGTCCCTCAACAAGTTCGAGTGGTATATGTTCATCCCAATGAGCATATACTAGACTTTACCTTTATCCTCCATCAAGATGAACAACTGCATTGGCGAGACTTAGAAGGTAACATAGTGTTACCTCCCGATCGTTTAGTCACGAGCATGCTTCTTCATGCTCTCACATGAATTTGCATGTCACACTTACACACAAAATACGTTGTGCAAGACCATGACTCGAGAGAATACCGTTCCAAAAAGGCACAGCTTCAAAGAGACTTGCAACAAGAGAGACATCATAAGTCTTTGAAGGGTAAGTGGTCCCAAGATTCCCCACATGTCTTAAGCAAAAATGAGGGTGGTGAACCTACCTCAGGCAATTGCCCACACAATGATGTTCCTTACCTTAACTTTGGCCAAGGGTTTGTGTATCAAAACTTCATTCCACTATTCATAACCTAGGTTCTAATCCCCATGGGTACAAAGGGTCCGAAAAGAAGACATGAACTCATGATAAAGGTGGACATTCTGATTGCAATCGCGATCAGGGCCGAGATCATAGAAGAGAAGGTAGCAAACACCGTCATGGTGACAGTTCTCCTTCTTCACCTTCATCATCTCCTTCACCCTCTTCTTCAATATCCGAACACAGTCATAAAGAAAAACATCATGGGGATAAAGGTAGGCAAAGTGGAAGTCATAAATGAAATAGCCAAGAAAGGGGATGAGGAACTCTAGAGAGTCACGACATAGAAGAAGGGAGAGTAGGGAACAACATAGGCATCATAGATGTCATCGACAATATGATCACAATGAACCCCTCCTTGCTACTTGAAGTATGTTGGACATAATTGAGGCTGTTAGAATTCCAAAAAGGCATTAGAAAGATAGTAGGATCAAGAGATTAGATATGAACAACATTCCACAATTTGAAGGGGGATACAACACTGATCCTCAAAATCATTTACAAGCATTCCATGATGTGTGTGCATTACCGAACATAGAGAACGAATGAAAAAAATTTAAGTTGTTCCCATGAACATTAGTTAAAGAAGCAAAAAGATGGTACTGGTCTTTAGAAGCAGAATCCATTCGTAGGTGGAGTAGTATGTTAAAAATATTTAATAACAAGTACCAAATGTACTCCCAAGTGTCTAACTTGCGAAGGAAAATCCAAGGCTGAAAATAAGAAGGACATGAACCCTTGGATGCTGCCATGGGCCGATACTATGCACTGTTACATCGTTGTCCTGGCCATGGTTATTCGCAAATGGATCAACTGCACCATCTCCTAGATGGGCTTAGACATGAAACGAGAAGAACCCTTAGGACTTATGCCCAAGGGAGACTATCCAAGCTTAGGTCCCATCAAATTCAAAGACTATTGGAGCAAGTTGCTAAGGAAGAAGGTGAGCTACGGAAGAGAGAAAGTGCAAAAGAGTATAACTAAGATCCTTCCCTTTGGAAGAAGGAAGTAAGATTTTGTAAGGATGAAGAAGATTCATCACTCGAAGAGATGGTGAATAGGAAAAATTTGCCTATCCAAAATATGACATCAAAATTTTTGGTAAAGTTAGACCAAATGTGGAATTCCCTAGACAATAGATTTTAAACTATTATTAAAATAGTAGAGTCTAAAGGGCAAGGTAGTGAGAAAAGAAAAAAGAATGATACTGAACATGCATGTAGCAAGGGTAAGGGCAAAGTTGCCATCATTGAAGAGGTTTTGGATTCAGAAATAGACAATGATAGTGGATGTGAGATATGTCAATATGACCATCCTAAGGGATGTTGCCCTATAATCTCACATTTGTAGGAGTCTGGGTTGTATGCACTTAACCCACGATTAAAAAAAAAGGCAAACACCCCAAAGGTTAGCTTATCCTCAATGTAACCCCCAAGGCAATTCCACCAATCCCTAACATATTATCCTAGTGGAACTCCACCACAACCGATTAAGCAATATCAATAATGACACCACCCATAATCATGAGGAATTCCACCACCAAGGCAATAGTATCCTTATTGGCAACTTGACTCGTATGCATATTACATGCAGTAGCCAATCTCCCCACATGACTCTACTGGACATGTCACTCCTCACCCTCACAACCAAGCTTGTGAGTAGAGGTGATATTTCGAAATCATATCATCCTTCTCATCTGGCCACATCTCTTCCACCAATAGCTCCACTACCACATGCTCCAGCTATGCAAGGTGAAATCCCTACCTAGCCGCAGCAACGTCATGCCACAAGGGTTGTTAACTCTCAACCTGCTGTTGGTTCCAACAACCACATGAAAAAAAAGACCTTTCTTTAAAACCAACAGTCCAACCAAGCCTTTGCAATCACAAGCAGGTGATTTCTTAGATGCCTTAGTATTAATCAAAACTTCAGAGCCCCCTTCAACCCAATCACCGCACTCAACGCATATGGTCATGTTAACACATGTCTTCATTGATTGGATCAAAGCTGGCCACCTTCCCAGGAAATTATTTGATCCTAGGAGTCCTCTTATATACTTACAAATTGTTGGAAATGCACTGTGCAAGGCTGTTTTGGATTCAGGTTCTAGTATCAACTTGATTTCTCAAGAAATGTACAAGGCCTGGGACTTGCCTCCATTGAAAAAGAGTAACATCCTTCTAGAGTTGGCCAACTAGTCCATCACTATCCCATTAGGACTAGTGGAAGACATTGTTACTACTATTTTTGGGTGGTCATACCCAGCTAACTTCCTAGTGATTCAAGTAAGCAATGGTAAGGGGGACTTCCCAATCATAATGGGAAGAGCATGGCTAAGCACCATCGACGCACGCCTAGGAATCCATGATCTTTTCCTAGAAATATCAAAGGAAAATATATTCAGAAAGATCAAGAAGAAGAAAGTTCCATGCATCGCATACAGTGACACAGGGTGTAATTGCATGCAGAGGTCATGGTTTGTGCAAAGTTTAGCATTTCCTGCATGCAATCAGTGTGCACAAGTGATTAACATAAAAATATGTCTGTATGTAGTATCCACATGAAAGAAACACACCCAGTGGCTGATAGCTGATCAAGAAAGCAGTTCACTCATATGCATGGAACCAAATGAGGGTTTGACTTGTGCTTACATCAATAGCATAGATGCATTAGAGCAAGTCCATCACCAACTTCCAAGTCTTAACCTTGAAAATATCAACTGGGGAAGTTGGAAATCCCTAAGAAATTTAAGCAGGAGCCCCTTGAGCTGAAACCATTGCCCACTAGTATGGAATACACATTCCTTAAAAATGAAAAACTAGTAATTATCAACGCTAAGCTTGCTCCTCAACAGAAAGAAGAACTGCCAAAGGTAATAAATAAATGGTCAGAAGCCTTCACTTGGTCATATCCCAAATTAACTGGTATAGATCCTAGGATATTTCAACATAGAATTTACACTGACCCCTTCATGAAGCCTCGAAGACAATCATAGAAGCGATTGAACCTTAAGATGAAGCAAGTAGTTAAGGAAGAAATCGAACAGCTTCTCAAGACTGGGTTCATATACCCCATTGTTGATAGCAAATTGGTTAGCCCCTTAGTTATTATGCCTAAAAATGGAGGCAAATGGAGGGTGTGCATAGATTTCAGGCTACTAAATATGGCAACATTCAAAGATCACTTTCCATTGCCATTTGTTGACCAAGTCTTAGAAACCATCACAGGGCATCGCTATTATAGTTTTCTGGATGGATATAGCAGATATAACCAAATACAAATAGCCCTAGAAGACCAAGCTAAGACTACGTTCACTAGTCATCTAGGAGCGTTTGCATACAAATAGATGTCGTTTGGCTTGTGCAATGCCCCTGGAACATTTCAACAACTAGTTCTAAGCATATTCCAATAGTAGATAGGGAATGG
>MNCI01026608.1:325143-342336 GCA_015680685.1 Gnetum montanum
TGCCAAACCATTGGTAGAATTAACAAAAAAGGACGTACCTTTCAAGTGGACCAGGGAATGCGAATTAGCTTTTCAAACTCTAAAATAGAAGCTAGTAGAAACACCCATTCTACAACCTCCTGGCTGGTCCAAACCATTCCATATGAAGACTGGAGCATCCAACTATGCTTTAGAAGCTGTACTTACATAGTTAGATGACCAAAAGCATCCTTATTATATCCACTGTGCAAGTAGAAGTATCGTTGGTGCACAACTTAACTACACTATCATAGAGAAAGAATTAATGGCTGTAGTATTTACACTAGAAAAGTTTAGACACTACGTATTGGGATATAAAGTATATATACATACAGATCATAATGCAATCTAGTTCCTCATGAATAAGCCAATGGTAAGCCCTCGTATCATACGATGGCTTGTAATCTTACAAGAATTCGATTTAACGATGATTGATCACAAGGGCACCGAGAATGTAGTTGCTGATCATTTATCTTGGTTGCAATGGGACAACAAAGAGGATGAGTATCCAATTTCTGATCATTTCCCTAATGAATTCCTCTTTGCTAATGTAGTAAATAATCAATCACCCATGAAGACAAACTAGTACAGTAGCATTCTTACCTATCTCCTCACCCAATAAACACCACAAGAGTTAAACCTTAAGAAGAAACAATAGTTTCTTCACTGAGCCAAGTACTTTATGGAGATCAATAGGCAACTTTACAAAGTGTGTCCTAATGGATTGGTTTGTTGGTGTGTTTCCGATATAGATTAACTGTGAGTTCTCTAAGACACTCATGAGGGTCCTTGTGGGGGTCATTACGCTGGGAGACGAACAACCATCAAGATCCTGCTTGCAGGATATTATTGGCCTACATTATTTCGAGATGCCCATCGTTTCGTCCAATCTTGTGAGTGCTATCAACGTGATGTGAGAATGACTACTAGAATGGAGGGTCCGCAACAATGGATTCAACCATTAGAACCCTTCGACATTTGGGGAATTGATTTTATGGGGCTGATTACATCAATGTCCAATGGAAAAGGTTATATTATTGTTGTTGTTGATTACCTAACAAAATGGGCTGAAGTAGCTACTATTAAAGATTGTACATCATCAATAGCTGCATGATTTTTTCAACAAAAAATCATAAACAGGTTTGGTGTGCTGCATGCACTTATTTCAGACAAAGGTATGCACTTCACAGGTGCAACTTTTCAGAAAGTAATGCAATGCTTAGGGGTTGAACACAAACTGACAACACCATACCACCCCCAAGTGAATGGTCAAGTCAAAGTCACCAACAAGGAGATTATGAAAATATTAACAAGAACTATTAACAAGTTTAGGTGATACTGGAGCACTAAACTGAATGATGCTCTTTGGGCATACCGCTCCACATGAAAACTCCCTATAGGCTACTCTCCCTATGAGTTAGTGTACGGTAAATTACTAACACTTCCCATTCAAGCTAAGCTCCGTACACTATCCATGACATGTGACCTCAACCTTGACCTTGATCTGGCACAAAAACAATGGTGTAACCCTTAACTTGCTAGATGAAAATCAACTAGCTACCCTATCATCTAACAAATTGCACAAGCCATTCAATAAGTAACATCATGACCTAAGGATTAGGAAAGTTAAATATCAACTGGGAGATAAGGTTCTCTACTGAAATCCCACACATTTGCCACAACATACTAAATTTCAAACACTATGAAAAGGACCTTATATTATTTACCCAACTTTTCCTTCAAGGGCCATGATAATATACAAACGTGAGAGCCCAAACAAGAAATTGTTGGTCAACGTGCAACAAACCAAACCTTTTCATGAGCTTAGGATAGCCAGTACACATGCTACCTCTGTTAGTGGACAACCTTGCTCACTATTTCGGATCTCCTCCTTCTAACTTAGTCATGGGGGAGATGGCCACCTATGCTAACCATTCTAAGCCCTCAGTTCTTTTTGAATTTTTGTTTTACATATTTTTTGTTTTACACATTTTTGTTTTACACATTTTTCCAACTTTTTTTTTACACCATCATTCATATTTTTACTATTTCTTTGTTTGGTTGATTTACTTTTATTCATCATCCAATAAGTGCTCATGATGGTGGATTGAATTATATCATATTGATTACTAATGTTTGGTTTTTACCTTTGAATTATGATGCTGATATTAGGGTATGGTTATTTTGGTAAAATAGGCAATGAGTCCACACCGTCCACTCATCCATACAACTCTATGGTCTACTTTGGCTTAGAACTATACAGTCCCCTTTTTCTAAGTAAACTTGTTAATGAATTGGTGGCTGGGTAGTTTTCAACCCAAGGAAATACTTAAAGGATGAGAAGGGTGTGACTTCAAGGGGATTCGATGCATTTGTGTTGGCCATTCTCTTAGGTGCTTGGATGCTTTTTCTTAGGTTTTCTACCATTCTAACATTTTTCAAATATCAGGAAGCTGAGTGAATAAAATAAGTCTTTGCATGGTGTGGTTCTCAATCATAAAAAAAAATAGAGAGAGAGAAAAGAGAAAAAGGTGAGAATTTAAAGCACACCCCTTAGACATAATAAAGCAATATGGGTTACAAGCACTAGTTATGAAACTGGAAAGACATGTTACCCATGCCTGAAGGTTCTCTCTAACTTCTTGCTTCTCCATCTCGCTCTCCTCAGATGGTGGTCACTCTTTGTGAAGGCATTCTTGTTGCTTCAAGAGGATGGATTGGCCAGGTGTATTGATGTGAGGTCACTGAATGTGGTTGGTTTGAGTCTAGATTTGGGATAAAGTTCTACTCAGTCAAATTAACCATGAAATACATAAGAGGCTTTACACAACCTTGTTCTTGGGATTCCATTCCATTCTCTCCTCTCCATCTTTCTTCCCATTTTCCACCTCATTACCAGTTTATCATTAGTCCATTCTAGGTTGATGCATTGTTTTTCTTTGGTTAATTCTTGTGGGTAAGTTTTTAACTCTTGCTTCCAAATGACATTCCTAGAGTCTACGGACTCTTTGGTTGTGGGTTTGTCAAGGCATAAAAGGCATAAGCCTACTTTGGGAAGGACCCACTAGCATTTCTTTTTGGTGCAATTGTTAAGTTCTTTTCATTAAACATTTCCTGTAATCAATCATCTCTTATTTCATCCCCATCCATGACATCCATTTTATTGATGTTGTCATTGTTATTTTTTCCCATCTTTCTTGTTCCTCATATTTTTCCATCTTATAGCTACTGGAGGTTCACTCTTAGTTGTGGGGGCCCTGGCACAAATTTTTCAATTTTCTCCATTTTACTATTCGCCTAACCCCTACACCTTGGATAATCATCTGTGATAAATCTCCAAACTAGTTTCTGCCATAACCACAACTTAGCCAATGTGCTTCATATGGAGGCAAGATATCAACTGCATTGTGGTTTATCTATCCTTGCTCATTTGTGACTATGTTGTGTGTGCAGATGGTGATCATACAAACAATGGACTGGGCTTGGAGGAAGCACTTAGGATGGACCGGAACTGAAGCATTTATGAAAGGACCAAGTCAGGTGGTGTGGCTATGGATAAACAATGGAAGGCGCAATCTCAGCATTGGCGACAACATGCTTCATTTTATTTCCCTCTCTTTCTCTAGAAGCTACCAAATAAAGGCTTCGATGTCATTTATGTACGAGTGTTCACCACAATGTTGTAATATGCTTATTGATCCATCACTGGGCACGTTGAGTCTATCATCCCATTCCACCATCAGTTGTCAATTAGTCAATAATCCCATACCTTTCCAATATTTTGTAAGGAACTCGAGGATGAGTTTTCATTCAGTTGTGGGGGTATGATGAGAGTGGTTACTCTAGCTGTTTATTCTAATTAGTAGAGTAGTTACTCTAGTGGTTTATTCTAATTATTAGAGCAATTACTCTAGCGTTTTATTCTAATTATTAGAGCAGTTACTCTAGTAGTTTATTCTAATTATTAGAGCAGTTACTCTAGTAGTTTATTCTAATTATTAGAGTGGTTACTCTAATTATTAGAGTAGTTGCTCCCAAGCCTATAAATACAGTGCCTAGGCATACAATTGGGGAGAAAAGTCTTTTAGCAGTCAAGTAGCAAAACTCTTGTAGTCTGTTTGAAAGTTAGAGTATTTTCCCAAGTGCCCGTAGCAGGAGGTCTAAGTGTGGATGGATCTTTATTTNAATGATTAGCATTTGGTAATCCCAGCAGTGTTGCACTAGTTTAGGATGTGTATGGCAAGTGGGAATGAATGCTGGTGTTAGTATTAGTTAGAAATTAGTTATTGATTATTTAAGTTAAATTAGTCACTTAGTTACCTCTCTCCTTCCCTACTAGCGCAAGACATAAAAACATAAAAGCTATAAAAATCATATGCCTCAAGCTTACTTAACCATACAATCATGACATACAGGTAAGCTTGGGAAGACAACAATCAACCAACATGTCCTTGTTTCATAAGGGCACATAAGCACTTAGTCCTTGGAATTCAACCGAATCATGTGTGAAATGCTTGTATTCCTATGGTTGAGCATAGGGGTACCTCGCCGCTCATCAATACCTAAGCCTATCTATGAGATGGCGTAGTTGTTCCTTCTGCAAGTAACCATGGCCAAAGCAATGATGTAATAATGTATAATATTGACCCATGGCAGCATCCAAGAGTTCATGTCCCCCTTGTTTCCATCCTTAGATTTTCTTACATAGGTTGGACACCCAGGAGTACATTTGATACTTATCGTTGAATAGTTCTAACATGGTACTCCATCGATGAATGGATTCCAGTTCTAAGGATCAGTACCAAATTTTCGCTTCCTTGATCAATATTTGTGGAAACAACTTTAGCTTTTTCCATTCATTTTCTATATTTTGCAAGGCACATGCATCATGGAATGCTTATAGATGGTTTTGAGGATCAGCATTATATCCCCCTTCAAATCATGAGATGTTATTCATGTCTAGTCTTTTGATCCTACTGTCTTTCTGGTGCCTTGTTGGGATCCTAACGACCTCTATTATATCTAACATACTTCGGGTGATTAGTAGGGGTTCATCGTGATCATGCTATCTATGGCATCTATGATGCCTATGCTGTTCCCTACTCTTCCTTCTTTCGTGATGTGCCTCTCTGGATTGCCCTTGTTCCCTTTCTCAACTATTTTATCCGTGATTTCTATTTTGCTTACCCTTGTCCTCATGGTCTTTCCCTTTGCAACTGCATTCAGATCTTGAAGGAGAGGGTGAAGGAGATGATGAAGGTGAAGAGGAAGGAGGACTAGCACCATCACAGTGCCTATCATCTTCTCTTCGGTAGTCGCAGCCTCGGTCGTGGTTACGATCGAAATGTCCATCATTGTCATGCGTTCATGTTCCTTTTTCAAACCCTTTGTGTCCATTGGTACCAAAACCTAGGTTCTGAATAGTTAAGTGAAGATTCTGATACACAACTCCTTGACCAAAGTCAATGAGAGGAACATCATTTTGTGGAAAACCTCCCGAGGAAAGTTCACCACCCTCATTTTCACTTAGGACATACGAGACATCCTGAGACCACTTCTCCTTCACGAATTTGTAATGTCTCTCCTGTTGCAAATCCCTCTGGCGTTGTGCCTCCATGGATCAATAATCTCTCGAATCTTGCTCATGCACAATGTACTCTGATTGTAAGTGCTACATACCAATTCATGTGAGAGCACGAAGAAGCATGCCCAGGATTGAGCAATTAGGAGGTAACACTATATTACCTTCTAAATCATGCCATTGCAATTGCTCATCCTGGTGGAAGATAAAGGTAAAGTTTGGTATATACTCATTAGGATGAGTGTATACCATGCAAAACTGTTGGGGCACTAGCGGATCATCATGTGCACCCCGCCTCTGATTGTTCATGGTGTCGAACCTAGTCGGTGAAGCACTCTCATAAGAAGAAGAAGACATGATTAATCATTCAGTGTGCGATACCCTTTTCTAGTCATTGTAGGATAGTTAACTCTAAGGGTTCGTTTCAACAATGGAAGGATTTTCTAAGTTCTAATTAGTGCACAAACAACAAAATCCCTGGCAATGGCCCCAATGATGTGCGGCGAGGTACCCCTATGCCCAACCATACGAATATGAGCATTCATGCGTGATCTGGTTGAACTCCGAGGATTAAGTGCTTATGCGCCTACACAGAACAAGGATGAGTTATGCAATCGTTGTCTTTCCAAGCTTACTTGTAAGGCTCAATTGTATGGTTAAGTGAACTCAAGGTATGTGATTTTTATTCTTTTACATTTTATTTTCTTAATGTTTAAAAGAGAGGAATGAGGTAATTTAATAACTAATTTGATTTAACTAGTTAACTATTCTCTAACTAGTCCTAACACCAGCATCCGTTCCCACTCTCTGGACACATCCTGAACCAGTGTAACACTATTGGGATTACCAAATGCTAGTCGTTACTGGGTTACCAAGTGTTCCCACGTCTGCTCGAAGTGGTCATGATGAGTGTGCTAATTCATTGGTAACTTACAATTAATAATTCTATACAATAACATTAAGTAACTATTAAAAGCATTAAATAATAGTAAATAACATGAAATGTAATAATTAAGCTATTCTGAATGTTGCAAGGTTTATCACAAAGTTCATCTTTATTTTCGGACACGAGGTGTGCTCAGGTACACAATGCTCGAATAAAGATCCATTCACTTTATGACTCCTACTGCGAGCACTTAGAAATAATTCTAACTCTGGAAGGGAAAAACTGCAAGAGTTCGGCTAAGGGACTAAAAACTAATACCAAACCAAGTGCCCCTGTCTCTTATTTATAGGCAACAAGATAGGTTTCGACATCGCATGTCCGATATTGCGTATCTGATATTGGGGGTCTGATATCAGGACTCATCAGAGTGAGTTGCATAAAATTTGTCCTATCATGTAACATTTAACATTGGTATTTCTACTACATTGATTTCCCCCATCCTAATCTCATTAAAATTTGAAATACAATTCATCGATGCATTTTGTTGCTACCCTAAACTCATTGAATTTTAAAGGAGGGTTCATCTATGGACATTGAAATTTGAAAGAGAGTTCATCTGTAGAATTTGACACAACTATCGATATAATGCTACACCACCTTTCACATCCAAGTTTGGAATTGATAGTGATGGAGTTTGTTTTGAGCAAAATGTTGATTACTATAACTGAATGCATTATCAATTAACTAAGAATACATATCTAACACACTAATGAGTAAACTGCAAAATCCATGTCACTATTAAGTTGGATGGTTAAGTATTCTTTCCATGTTTACTTCACCATTGTTTCCATGTTTACTTCACTATTGTTATCAATTCTCACTGAATCATCTTCTCAAAAAGCAAAAATGAAGTAAATGGTCTTTCATTTTCTAAGTTTTTATCTACATCTCTCTAATTATTTATGAGTACAAGGTCCTATTTTTTTCTTTCTTCAATCTCTCTTTTGCTTTTGCTTACTTTAGAGTTAATAGCAACTCAATTCTTGATTTCATCAAACCATGTAATAATTTCTTTTTTAGATAAAGAAGGAAACATCAAAGAGATGTAATTTATTTTATTGATTAATATAGCAAAGACAAGAACTAGAGAAAGGGCACAAATATTTTTAAGGTTAAAACATATCAAATCAAAACAATGACATGTAGCAAATGGATTGGTAACAAAATTTTATGTTTCTATCAATTTCACACTTACAAAAATTTTGTGCTACCCCAAACCCCATCACATCTTACAAGTTTCTTAAATATAAAAAAACATTAAAAAAACCTATATCCTAACCTTGATGCTTGCTATAAGTGACTTAAGTAATTAGCTTTTATCTTCTTCCAATCATCTTTTTAAAGATAGAGGATGGTATATTTCCCGACAACCTATATCTAGCCCTGTTTTTCATAACAATGAGTATTGTTAACCTAGTGGGAAAACATTTGAAAATGTGAAGTCATGGGTTCAATATTTAGTAAGCAATGCCAAGTTATAGAGTTCTAATTATTATAACAAGGATATTTCTCTTGTAGCGAAATGGATGGCAATGTGCATTAATGGAGATGTAAGGAAAACCTACGAATGATAACAATTGGCCTTTTAATACGTTTAATCACTATCTTCTTTTTCCTCTAAGCCATTTCAATTTTTGGTTCTCAAATTCTAAAATAAATTTGGAAGATATAGTATAAGCTTAGTATATATTGAAATTACAATCATATTACACTTTCAAAAAATATGCTTAAGCAAATTAGCCCATGGTAGCTTCATTTTAATGAAGAAGCTTGGGCTACTAATGCATTTAGCTAATGCACCACATGGAACAGATTTGGTATCATTGCAATTTATTGTCTATGTATGCATGATAGATGAGATTGCTTAAAATAAATCTTCTAACCTCTTTGGTTTGAATAGAAAGAAAAAAATTAATTTCTAATCTTGAAAATTTATTTAAAATTAACAAATAGTTGTATCAGGCTTTTTTAGATATTTTTGAAAGGATGGTAGACACATTTTTCCTTTTAACTTGAAAGTTATTTATGAGATTATTACAAAGAATAATTTTATTCATACTTCAATAAGGTTTAAAAAATTACAATTATCATTGAACTTTTGAATGAAAAAATAAAAGATATTGAAGAGCTCTTACATTTCTTAAAATTTGCATTTTTTTATGGTGTCTCATTCATCATCCTCTTCCTATCAACACTCATTTTAAACATATTTGAAATATTTCTTCTCAATGTTCTCTTTGTAGAAGTGAAAAATCATTTTTTAATGTTTTTTTTAATGTTTTGTTGCTCAATATTCTTGGAAATGGACATCCAAAATTTATAACAATTTTCAACCAAACATCAATGAAATCATTCTTGATGATCAACCTACTTCGTCTACTTAATTTTTTTGTATTTAGAATTATCTTGATCACTTGTTCTCTACTTTATTAACCACTTGTTCTCTACTTTATTAACCACTTGTTCTCTACACTATTAACCACCTGTTCCTACTATATTTGGAAACTTCAATGTGTAGTTTTTTGGCATTTAATTTATAAAAATTTTCAATCAAACATCAATGAAATCATTCTTGATGATCAACCTCTTTGTCTACTTGACTTCTTTGCATTTAGAATTATCATGACCACTTGTTCTCTACTTTATTAACCACTTGTTCTCTACACTATTTGAAAGCTTCAATGCTTCAATGTATAATTTCTTTGCATTTATGATTATCTTAACCACTTATTCTTTGCTCTATTTGAAAGCTTCAATGTATAATTATTTTCCAACAGCAAAAATATAACAATGTTGCCCAACATGCTTAGAAAATAACATCCAAAATTTGTAAAAACTTTCAACCAAGCATCCCTTAAGTCATTCTTAGTGATAAACTGACTTTGCCTATGACCACTTGTTCTTTACACTACTTGAAAACTTAGAGATGTGTTCTGCTAGTAAGAATATAACTATAACCTCTCTTCTAATATCAAATACCATATTCTTAGAATATAACTATAATCTCTCTTCTAATATCAAATACCATATTCTTAGAGATGTTGCTTTTCAATTACAACTTCAAGCTATTAATTTAATTTGTTTTTTTCAATATTAATATTTTTTTATCTTGGAAGATGAAAGATAAGCTTTTGTTACTATTTGTTCTTTTTACTTCTAATTAGAGAAAGTTTTCTCCTTTTATCTTTACCAGAAATCCTTTAGCAAGAAATGAAAACCAAGAAAATAAAGATTGCATACCCCAAAAACAATTGATATGTTAATCTCGATCATAATCATGGCTATAAAATCCAATCCCCTGGCAAAGTGTAGAGATAGGGATCGGTGTGCCATCATCTCTAGAGACCACCAACAGCGTTGCAATTGATTGAATATTCAAGGTAGAGTCCCAATTGCTTTGTGTTAATTAGTAAAAGGAATTTTCAGTGCATGATATACTAGTCCAGACACTACAACGTAGCACATCCACTTAAACAGCATGAACTGCTAGTCCAAAACCCTATAAGGTAGTGCATCCGCTTGTTTTAGAAAGAGAGCCTATGTTCCGAATGGTGTTGTCACGTAGGTCATCCATGATCGTACATTTGACGATACATTAATGCTCTTTTGGCCTTCCAGAAACAAATTTTCTGGCAAATAAAGTTGGCTGAGAAGTGAGAAGTGAGAACTGACACAAAAAGAAAGGCCAAAAAAACAAAAACATACCCAGTTTCAAAAGAAGACATCACAAAAGAGGATAGACAGCGAACGAAAAGATTTTTTATTTTTTATTTTTAAATTTTGCTTCCCAGCAGAGGATGAGAGATAGGGTCTACACAGTTCTAATATATCAGTTAATTTTTAAGCATCAATGGTTGACAGTCCTACTATATCAGCTACATTCTTCAGCAGCAATGGCAGAAACCAAAGTAGCTAAAATACAAGGACCTCCTGTTCGCAATTGCCTATACAAGGGCACGGCCGATAGGTTAAAAAAGATGTGATGAATAGCTGACATGGTAAAAAGATAGCATACCATTTCTCACTGAAAAAATAAGGATGGTGTTTATGCACGTCCCTTGCTGTAAAACGACAATATAAATACAATTTCAATGACTATCTGTGACAAAATGCATTAGAACTGCGGTCTCAGAATCAACTTAACAATTTTATTTCATGCAAAACAATGTCTCATAATTTTCAAAAAAAGGTAGTAAGATTTTCAATGGATACACTGTCTCAATACATCATGTTAAACAGCATGCATAGATACTCAACAATTTAGAAATTTTGATTAAAGAGCAAAGACCTAACTTATAACTACCAGCCTAATTCTAAACCAAACTCATAGGACAAGCACTCAAAATCATATCCGGGCCCGAGGGGAAAACGTCCTTGGTAAGCTCATCGTTTCAGAAAATTTCACGACAGCAAACCAACATACAAAACCATAAAACATTCAAGACTCACGCCTTTATAGGCCTCTTCCATAAGTTCTGCAATTAAAAAAATACATAAAATAGAATATCAGATAAAACCCTTTTTTTTTTTGTGGAAAAGAGGCATCTTTAAAATGACATTAAAATGTGGGTGGTAGTACAATGAGGCAAAGAGACTCACAGATTTTGTTGAAGGCGACAATGTCACAGCTCTGAATGTACTCGTTTGCAGGCTCCACAGTTAGATAATCCTCAATAATACTGTCGACTGATACGAGGTCATCTTCGATGGTCATCATAATCTGAAGCTTCTTAATACCGTAACCCACAGCAACAAGTTTTGCTGAAACAAATTAAACGCTCAATCAATCAGTCACATGCAATTTTCTTAAATTTTAAAAAGGGCATATTTCTTGCAGAGATCCTTACAAGCTGCCCATAACAAGCCAGGCATTTGCACGCTCCTAACAGCCTCTTCAAGTTTCTTCATGTCTGTCTCGTCGTCCCAGGGTTTAACCTCCATTAAAACGGAAGATTTCCCACCTATAATGGCATTCGAATTCTCAACAAAGTAAATATCAAGAGAAGAAGATCACATTTATTCGTTGAATTTTTACAAAAAATCAGCTGCCTACTTTCTTTCTTCTTGGCAGAGGCCTTTTTGGCAGCTTCTCTTTCTTCAGCGGCCTTTTTCTCCTCTTCTGTCTCCTCTCCAAACAGATCCAAATCATCATCATCCTCCTCTCCAGCATCCTAACAAAGAAATTGATGAACCAGAAACAAAACATCAGTACTAAATTCCGTCAAAGTAAATTGACTAATCAAGGAAACTATATGTAAAGGCTCTAGCTTAGGATCTCATTGGGAATTTTCAATTTTTAAGAGTATAAAACCTCGGTTGCCTCAGCTTTAGATGCTGACGGTGCTGCTGACGGAGCTGGTCCTTGTACTATCACACCAACAGCCTTGCCAGGAAAGCTGAGAAAATTCCCAAAAAAAAAATAATCTTTATATTCACAAATCCAACTACTCAAAATCCGACATTTTTACCCTTGACGGTGAATGAAAACCATAGGAATAGGCCACTACTGAAACCGGTTTTCGAAACTAGTACGCAGATTTATGCAATTGAAATCGAACAGAACAAACCAAAATAAAAAACAGAAAAGAAAAACAGGGAAAAAAACAAAGAACCTGGAAGCGAGCAAAGCGCTGATGTGATTGAACCATCTCAACACATTTGGGTAGTTAGCTGAGGGGACCTTGCCAAGGGCTCCGTACACTGTAATGTCGTCCCTGGTTGCTTGATGTCTGAAATCATCAATTCAAAAAGTTACGCCAAAGTGCCGTATTTCCCGAAAACAAAATCGAATTGGCTACTACTTGAGAGAACAGTTCACAAACCCGGTGATGAAGGTTCGAGAAACAAGGTACTCATCCAGATGCTTTAGGCCTTCGGGCGTAGTCAGATTCGGGAATACCGTGGCCATCGTAAGATCGAATGATTAGTTTGGCAGCTGCCAATCAGAAAACGTCGAAAACAATGTTACTACTAATCTCGCCTGAGAAATGCAGAATCTAACACAAAAACTGGAAGCAAGGAACAACCTAAAGATGAAGATGACGATGCTGAAGATTCGGCTCAGCAGACGAATTGAAGCTGGAACAAGCAACCCTAAACCAAAGCAGGAGGAATATGGAATAACAGGGCCACCGTTTTTCATTAACCCTTGGAAACCCGCCAAACCTAAAGCCCTAAACGCATATTCCACGAACCCTAAAAAATTCTGGAGGATCTGATCCTGCTTTAGGCAAAACAATTTCGCAGTTACAGCGTAGTCGCGTACTTTTTCTTTTTTCTATGTGTTTGTTTTAATTATTATTATTATTTTTGTTCTTGCTTCTGCCCCCTTTATATTTAGTTGGAAGAGAATATTATCTGCATTGTATGCTTGCACAAATAAAGTAAAAAGCAGATGTATTGTTTTGTTAAAAAGCTGTTTTGAATCATGGCCTGTGACGTATTGCATTGTGGGAGCTATTGGCTTGTATGACTTGTAAAGAAATATTTTCAACCATTTTTAGAAAATATATAAAATTAAAAATTTTATAATTATATTATTTTATTAGCTAAGAACTTACAAAACACCTTGATAGTACATAACTACTTTTACGCATGTAGGTGAGGGTCTTGTAGAGTAATAAGTCGACCTTTTAGTTGAAACTTCAACTAATAGGTAGCTTTGGGATCTACTTGAGTTGAGGAAGCGGAGTTTTTCGTTTAAGAAAAATGCATATCATATGTATAGGACCCAAGAATCCTATTCCTAGTATACAGTCTAGTTTTGGGAATGATGTGCCTATTTATAAAGCACATAGTGTCACTGGGTGAGTCTCAGAATAAAATTTGTCACTAGGTGATAGCTCTAAGTGCCTGACTTAACTAGTTACTCACAACGAAGCACAGTGATGCTCAAGCATAGGAGGCACACGCTTACGAGAAAACTCCCAACCTTTATTTACACACAAAGGTATAATACAACATGTACAGGAGGTTGCCCCCAATGTGAGCAGCACCTCTTGTATTTATAGGCGCAAACGTGCCCGACCTTGCCAATACGCTCTCGTAACTGGCAGTACACATCCATTGCTTGCATATTTAACATGAAGTATGTACATAGCCCATTGCTAGTTCTGTCTTCCATCCACTTTGCCCCAACTGGCGATAGCAAATGTGCATGCACTACATCTGGACAAATCCATCTATAGTTTGCCTTGTATGCATCCCACTTGGCTTCGTGTAGTAGTAACAGATGTGCATGCACTACATCTGGACGAATCCAGCTATAGCCCCCTCACATGCATCCCACCTGGCTTCATCTATTTTGGTAACTCCAGTTACCTAGTGCACTTGCTACGCGTGCCACCCAATTCAGGTTACTAAGTGCACGCATGCACTTCGCATTCATCTGCAGCCAACAAATGTCTTTCCACACCCAGGGCATGGACCAACCGTAGCTCGCACCAACCTGCACACGAGCCTTGGTATCAGCAGCGCAACGGGTTGTGACACATAGTCCCCATAGCTAAAAAAAAATCCATGAGACACAAGTGACATTTTCCCATTGTATTCAATACGTAACATCACATGCCTAGATATGATAATAGCCTCTAAACACGATGAAGGTTCAATTATAGCATGGTATCTTTGAAGCATCTTCAAGAGAGAGGGGTGAAGAACATTGTCAAAACAACCTCACCACACTACTATTGAAATACCACTTTACCATAGTCTAGGCTACTCGTTGAGAAGGAGTTTGTCTATATGCATGTAAATCTAAAAATATGAAGAGCATGCCCCAGTATTGTTCATGCTTGATCCTTCCTTTCTCATGTTTGACTAGATATTTTACCCACTAAAAAGTAAAATCCTACAAATAAAGCAAAATTGACCCCCATAGAAAGTACATAATGGAAATGTGCAACTACATAATAAGTATCATACAAAGTAATGTTTAGCCTAGAATTCACAAGGACTATTCTAGTGAGACCTCCTATGATGAACAAAAAAATGAACCCTACTATAAATAACATGGGTGTTTTTTTTGGAGGTGGGGGGAAGGCGTTGGGTGTTGAAACCCAAAATAATTGAAACATAGGTACACCCTAAGAGTTATAGAAGTTTATAACTCAATACTAGCTAGTATAATTGAACTTGTGACTTGGTGTTACTAGGCCAAGACTTGTACCACTAGGCTAACACCTCATTGTCTGTATTGAACCTCTCCACATCATAGCAATCCAACTAAAGATTTTGATTCTAATGGAACAACTATAACCATGGTAGTTGTTATAAAGTAAGCATGCACATCAATGTTTAAGCCCATTATAAACATATAATAAGCCCAAACCAAAAACCCAAGAATACGAACACTAGTAATGACATAAACCATGTGATGAGACCTAATATGTCAAGTAGCTAAGTCATGGGGATACCATGAAGCATTATTTTGTCAACTATATCAGTTGGTTGAAATATCATAGATGCTATATTGTAGATGCTACATTGCATTTGTGTTGTAGCATCCCTATCAATGCATCTTGGTTGCTACATTGTAGATGCTATATTGCAAGTAAGATGCATTACATGATGAGAACACTAGTAGGAAAAATGGTGGGTTCTATATTGAAGAGAATTGGAGCGAACTACTACACGTTGGGATCTCATATGCTCATCTCGATCCTTATTATATTCAAAAACTACATTCAACTATCACAGACAATCCTAGAGGGGATGGAGCAAATCATAGAATAAGAAGGGCCTTAAGGCATAGGACCTCCTCCAAACCTAGAAGAGATAAATCAAGGGACCATAGGGGAAGATATAGGAGCCATGGTGATTTTCCTAGTTCACCATCTTCCTTTTCCTCTTTAATGTCTAGTTCTAACGAAGATGAATGTAGGTATAAATATAGAGATACACTAAGGGGTCAACATGAATATAGAAATAAAATGCAAAGGCAAGATGAAAGACATCAAAGTGAGCATAAACAAGACCATCACTATCAGATAAATAGAAATAGAGATTGATGAATTGTGATTTGCCAAGTGTTGATATTGGGTACACAATATCGCAGCGTAGATAATATTATCGAATACATGATATCGTGGTTCCTATGTAAGCCTATAAATACCACATTTAGGTGCATAGGAAGGGGGGAAAAAGATAGTATTAGAGTCTTTTTGTCAGTTTCAATTCTTTCTCTAGTGCATGCCTACAGTGCGATGATTGTAATTGTACATAACCTTTATTCGAGTGTGACATACTTGGACATGCACATGACCGACAATAAAGATCGAGATTACTCCATCATTGCAGCATTCACTTAGTGTTAACTGTTTAATCGTTATTGTTATTTATTACTTTCTTAGTTAATATTTCTTTACTGTCATTTACTATTCTTGTTATTAAATGTGGAATGAGTACGACTTAATCACAAACATTTAAGTGTAACTACTTGGTAACCCAGTAGTGTATCTAGGAGTGCTTAAGTAATATGCGCTTGGTAATCCCATAAGTAGTACACGAGGTTCAAGATGTGCACAAATGATTAAGGATAGATGCTCATCACACTTAGGCTAGTTTAGACTTCATTTCCTACTGCTTATTAGTTTAATCAAGCTTATCTTCCATTATCCCTAGGAGTAGCACTAGTTAGGATCACATCATTCGCCTCACTTTGGACTAAATCATACGTGACCAAGAAAATACTAGTCCAGGTGGGAAGACAGCGAACTACGATCAACGTGTAACTATCTAGATACCACAACTAATCTATTTGCAGAGTTCAACTGAATCGTGCGTGAATGCTCATATTCGTATGATTGAGTGTAGGGGTACATCGCCACTCATCATTGGTGTCGTTGCCAGGGACGGTGCTAGTTATCTAGATTAGTTACATCACCCAAGATTTCTGTGACAAAGCCTTGATGCTATATCTTTCAAAAAAAGTAATTGCAAATAAGTCACACGATTCACAACAATGTCTCTCTCACAAGACTATGATAATGCAACAACTAGTAAGGTAATTCATTGGAGAACCAACGAATTCTACGATGATGAAGATGAAGTTTGGAGTACTCAATCTGATGCAGGGGTCTCCTATGTACATAAATGAAGACAACATCATCCCAACTCACAAATTCATAACCTACCTAGTGATGATGAATCCCTGCTGGCCACTAAGAGCCTAATGTATATACAAGAGGTTGTTCAAATACCCCACAAGTATCGTAAGGAAAGTTGTCTACCCAGGCTTAATTTAAACAACTTTCCCAAGTTTTCAAGAGGCTATGATTTAGGTCTGCAACATCATTTACAAGCCTTCCATGATGCCTATGTATGGAACAATATTGATAATGGGTGGCAAAAACTTAAGCTCTTTTCTATGGCACTCGTTGGCCAAGCAAAAGTATGGTACATGTCCTTAAGACCAAATCGATTCAACATTGGCTGACAATGGTAGAACTCTTCAATGAAAGATATCAAACTTATTCAAGAGTGTTAGCCTTGAGGATACAAATCCAAGAATGGAAATAGGGGCAACATGAACCCTTGGACATGGCCTTAGAAAGATACTATTTATTGTTAAACAATTTCCCAAGCCATGGATTCTTTGAGGAAAGGCTAATGTACCACATCATGGATGGGCTCCGTAATGAAACAAGGG
>MNCI01026608.1:346558-358752 GCA_015680685.1 Gnetum montanum
GTTTTCATCGTCACTAAGTAGGTTATGAATTTGTGAGTTGGGACAATGTTGTCTTTGTTCATGTTGNTTGAGTCTCATACAGCCACAATGGTAGTTATTTAGATTGTGCAATCAACTGCTTGAGCACATGGTGCTTGATGATGAAAAGTACAATTTTCTCTATGCAAAAATTCAAGCAAGTCTATCCCTAAACCTCCAAGAACTAGATGTTAAGTGAAGCTTTGAGATCATACATCAAAATGGGAAGGAATTTCTTCCTACACCTAACACTTTCATTCCACTTACCAACAACTTTCAGTGGTTACTAGACCAACTCATTAGAGTGAGTGGGCCTAATGAGCATGATGCAACATCAGACTATGATGAGCCCTTGTAAGATAGGTAAGACAAATTTGAGGCTCGTTCAGAGAGTGGGAACCCATTTTATACCTTTGTCAAGAAGCTTGTTTCTAGTTTTGTCATGCACCAATCATAGTCATCTACCTTCTTTGAGGTAGTAGTGTCACTCTTGCCCCTCAAGTCCATTCTTGTGATGGCAAGCCACCAATTACTACATGCACAATAGGATGCGGGACCATCTGCCACCTTCCCCTTCATCATCTCTGCCCAGTAGTCTTCCATGTTGGCATCCGCGATGCCAACACATCCATACATGCACATGGTACCTTTCTCTCATTCACACATGAGCCAAGTGTTCTTCATCCCACTTGTCTCATTGACACCTCCTGCAATAGCCCAAGCCATAACCATGTGGTGGATCCCAACCTTTGTGCCTATGGCATAATGATCACACATGCAACAATAGTCCCACATGGTCACAGAGCCCACAGTAGGGCTGTGGGCTGCTCAAACGTCACAATGGGTAGTGCAATTGGTGTAACCAGTTTCATCTTCCCTGAGTTTGGACTAGGTGTTCCAAATCATCCAAACATTAATGGAGGAGGTTAGGTGGCTTAAAGCTGCTAACTCTGAAACGGTCCACATGATGAACTTCTACCAAGATGATCCCATCAATCCTATGGTCTCGTCACTGACCCTACCTCTTAGGGTTTAGCTTTCCTAGTTCACCAAATATAATGATGAGGGGGGACCCTAATGCTCAACTCATAACTTTCTACTCTAAATGCCTACTCCTACAAGCATGGCCACATGTGATCATCTGTGTCTTTGCCATTTCCTTAATCGACAAGGTGCTTGATTGGTACTGTGCACTTCCCAGGGCTTCCATATCTACCTTGGAAGAATTGCTTAGCCAACTTGAAGTCTGAAGCCACCCTGGATCAACTAATGGACATCAAGAAGGGTCCTCTAGAGCCTGTGCAAAAGTTCATTCAATGGTGGAGCATTACACGCAATGAAATCCACGAGCCAATAGCAGAAACCCACCTTCTGGCCATCTTTAAGGATGCAGTAAATGACTTTATTAAGTCAAAACTGTACTATCTAGCCCAGTGCTCCCTGAGCCAAGACTTTGCTCAAACAAAAATCATTCAAGATGTGGTAGAGGCTAATAAGGACCCAACCTATGTGGCCTATAAGAATGCACACACAAAGAAGGATAAGGAAAAGGACAAGGCAACAACAACTGTTGCAACGGTGGTCGATGAGGCCAAACCCAACAATGCTAAACCAATGGTTGAGGTGCCTAAGGCCCTAGCCAACAACAACAAAGCATATAGTTTTGGCACTATGGGAACCAACTAGCCCACACCACCAATGACCATGGGGCAAGCTTCCCCAAGGCCAAACTTTGAGTACAAGAATCGCTCAAAGTATACCTCGTTACCTATCAAGTTATTCGAGCTCTTGGACCAGTTGCTTTATGTTGGGCGTATTCAACACAAGCAAATGTTTGAGGACACATACAAGTGCCATGAGTAGTATTGTGAGGTGCTCAGAAACCCCTTAGTAGTTATGCTAAACAAGCCCCTAGTCCCTAAAAACTTTAGTTTGGATTGATTTTACAACTATCACCAATTGCATGGCCATGATACGGATTACTGCTTGGTCTTAAAAGATGACATTCAACACATGATCGATCAGGGAAAATTGTTCCTTGATGATAGCAATCTCATGCACTTGGAAAAAAAACCAATGAAGGTCTATAAGGACCCCCTTAACACTAGCAGTGTAGGCTACATTATTAATGCCATCAGTGTTGATGATGATGTAGAATTAGTGAGTGAACCATTTGTGGTTCGTGTGCCCTCTGGTAATGCTAGGGTCTCGACATCAACTAGACTACAGTCCCCTTTCATCATTAGAGCACCACCTTGGGCACCCATGATACCCTTTGTGGTTAAGGCCCCATAGCACGTTGTAGCAACAACAACCTAGACATCCTTTGTCATTAGGATGCGATGACATGCAGATCCCTCACTTACTTAAGGTTCGATGGTAAAAACTACTTTACACCCTACTCGCCCAAAACCACATCCCACACACAATGATAGATAGCCTAAGTTACAACCTAGGAGGCTCGATGAGCACCTCACTAACAAAATGATTAGGGAATGTCTAGAGTTAGGTCCTCCTAATCCCATCCTCTTTTCTGCAATCTCCATGACCTCATCGTCTTAGGATGCTAATGCAAGTGCAAGTAACTAACGACCGAGTATGGAAGCTCAAAAGCCTATTGCATAAGCAAAGTTTAAATCTCCTCCTTGGGAGATTCATCTCTTGGGCCACATGGAGGAAGTAAGGGCTACCAAAACAACGGATAGTGGAAAAGACTTTTTAGATGCACTAGCACAGGTCAAACAGAATCTTAAACAAAAGAACATAACTCTGAGCTTGTATGACCTGATAATGACCTCCTCTACTCACTGTGAAAAATTAGTTCATATGTTGACCTCTATTTCTATCAAGGAAGATATTTCAGTAGATGAAAAAGCCATCTACACTGTAATGCTTTCCCCCATAACTCAGGAGTCAAGGTCAATACCCCTCATGTTTCTTGATGAGGCGGTTAAGGTTGACCCTGAAAAGGGTTAGGTTACCAATGCACCAATGTTCATAACGATTCACGTAGGGTAGCACAGAATCCGCAGGGTGCACATTGATGACAAGGTGGAAACCAATTTCATCCCATTCCTAATAATTGAAAAACTTGGTCTTGTTAATCAGATTAAGTCAACCAAGATGACGTGCTTAAAATCCTTCAATGGGACATTTGTTGTTGTGAAGGGAAAGGTCATGATAGATTTTGTGGTAAGGGAGTAATTCCCCACTACTGCCAAGTTCATTGTCATTAAAGAGATGCCCAGGTTCAACTTAATCCTAGGAAGGTCCTAGTTAGCCTAGTTATGGGCTATCTCTTCACCCATCCATCAAGAGATCCACCTTCCCTATGAAGGTGGAGAGGTGATCATATATGGTGATAATGTATCCCCTCAACCATCAACAATGTTGATGTAGAGCAAGGGTTGGAAGTACAGTTCTCCAAAGATACACCACCCATTTGGGATGAAAATCAACTTTGTTTGGCTGACCCATTTGAGCAACCAAATGAAGTGAGCAACCTCCCTAAGGGAGCTCTATGGGTGGAATTACTCTTTAGCATAACTAATGAAGGTCTAGGTGAGTATTGCCTTGTGCCTCCTAGGGCCTATGCACCTCTTAACCCACATCAAGTTAGGAAAAAATTAAATGACTAAGGTATCCCCTTAGTTATTTCATTTCTTTAATTTATGTAGTTTCGTTTAGCCCTTTTTTTGAAAAAAAAAAAAAAACATTGCCTGCTAAGGTCTAAAACTAAAAACTATATTCCTTTTTGTGCTATGGCCTAAAAATACCTTAAACTATCACATGACCTGCCATGACCTAAAATTGGTAGCCTTTCTTACGTTGTCATGGCCTGAAATGGCCTTAAACTAGCAATCCCATCGCATGGCCCAAAATGACCTTAAACTAGTAATTTCATCGCATGGCCCGAAATGACCTTAAACTAGCAATCCCATAGCATGGCCCAAAATGACTTTAAATTCACAATGACCCTTCCACCATAGCCCTAAATTGGCATGGGGTCCACAAGGGGCCTGATCATACTAGTCAATAGAAAAGTTAGAATTTCCACAACATTACATAAAATACAACAAAGTGATATATAAATCATCATCACATTTCCATTAAATCATGAATGAAATATATAATTTAAGTATACATCCAAAACAAAAAATTGTCAAAAATGCAAAATTGCCCAACAACAGGGCTACATCTTGGGTCACTTAGCCAACTGTGTTTGGTGGGGGTTGGGGATTCTTCTTCTTCCTCTTCCTCTACTATTTCTCTGGGGCTTGTGCCATTGCCCAGAACTTGCTTTAAGTAAAATAAAATAATAAATTAGTTGACAAATAAGTGACATGCAAAACTATCACAAGATAAAATAAAAAACAATTCAAACCAGACCAACCTGAGAGGGGCCAACATCCATATCTGGAGGCATTCCATCAAGGCCTACCTCCAAGCATTGGAGGATTTTTGCCTTTGATAGCTGTGTCCAATCCTCCTTACCAAGGTCAATACCCACGAGGGTCTTTCCTTTCTCCATAGCTGTCCATGTGGGTAGTCCTAGTGAAAATGTAGCAAAAGAAACCTCTCTTGAAGGTACAACAATGTGTCTCTTTAGGATCCCACTCACCACTACATTACTGGCAAATAATTCATAAGCTTGTGTTGCACCAATTATGTTAAGAAATGTGTTGCAATAATGGTGCTCCACAAACTCATCTTTGTACCTTTTAAGGTATGCCTCTCATTCCTACTTGTAGTGGTGTTTATGATTCTTCTGAGTTCAACCCCATTGATACACTTTGGTGCTGTAATCCTTCTAGTCCTAGTTTTTTCTAGCTAGTAGGTTCATTTGTAGCCATTGCTTAATCACCTCTTGTATGACCTCATTTTTTCCATGAATGATTAACCAGTACCTGGCATAGTCAATCTTAGCTGTTCGCTAGGTATCGTCCCCTTGGTCACGTGCCACTAGGAAATTATGATGGGCCTATAGGTTCTCCAATTTTTCATCTTGGCTCACTCCCTACCCTGGATCTTATGCACGTGCTTCCATAGATGCTTGTTAGTGCACCTAAATTTTCATAATGCTCTCATAGATGAGAGCATGCACTTGCTTATCTCATCATATGCATGGTAGGGCACTTGCTCCACTTCAGGGGGAAACTCAGGCATGACATCAACTCTAGCCATCCTATTCGAGTCCCACCAAAGTTGGGAACCTATTGGCATACAATAGGTAAAACAACATTAGCCATAGATCAAGCAACAAGTTCATAAAGCAAAGTACACAAACATAGACATACTAATCTCAAGATCCATCTGTTGAATGTAGTCCACCATGTCCTCAACCAAGCCTTGCATGAAGGCAAACTTATCAAGTGCCTTCATCCACGACTGCATGCGAAAAGTAGAGGTAGACATTGGACACTCAGCAGAAACACTTGCAGCTACAATGCAACACATTTAGCAATTATTATATAGATAATAGTCAAAGGTGCAAGAGTTAAAAACAAAAAGAAAGAATGAAGATGATGGTGCAAAGCTCCTACCCAACAAGCCCTCAAATGTGAGAGTGGAGGGATTGTCTATCTACATGCCATTAAAGAAATTTTCAATCTCATCCCCATCCAACTGCAGCAACCCTTCTTCCTCTAGTTGCCATAGGACCTTTGTGGCTTCTTGCTCCTCTTCTTGCGATACCTGTTCCTCAGTTTGAGGAGGGACATCATTCGCTACAAGCTCTACTTCTATCATAAAAGCTCTCTTGCCTACATCTGATGATTCACATGGGTTAGGATTAGCATCTTCAATGATCAGTATAGCATAGCATAGAATATTATAGCAATATCCAATGACTTATGCTCACCTACAATTCTTGAATGCAAATCACAAAACCTTAAGTAGATCTTCTTGCTGCTTTCCTCTACCTCATGCACAAGCTCCTCTGTGAGGAATGACTTCTTAATTTTTGTCCTGGATGATTCCACTACCTCAGCATTGAGTTGCATCCCTCTAACTACATTTTTGGTACTAGCCGGTGGGGCCTCACCTGCACTATCATGCGAGTGGTGAGATCATCCCAAGTGGCCTCTAGTCATTATAGAAAATGACTCATCAATTACTTCTAGGGGATCCTATGATCATGTGGTAGTAAACAAGTGCTAGATCCACGGCTTGGAGAGCTACTTATGGTCTTGCACTGCCCATCACCCATCCTCTTGAGCCACCTAGAACTCTAGGAACCTTTGTAGGCATCCTGCAAAGAACACAAAGTGCACATGTTACCTTGCCTAGAGGTTGTGGTGCAACCTGATAATTTTGGCACATAGGCCATTGGCAAGGTAAGAAGCCTAGTTGTACCACGTACCCTCCTCTATTACATCCCTCATCACCCAAGCTTCTTTCACCCTAAGAATTTTTGCTTGGGAGAGTAGCTTCAAGAATGCATGGGCATGAAAGATTGGATAGAGTTGGTGGACCATGGGTAGTCTCACTTCCTTGATGAGTATTCCTTTGTAGAACTTAGAAGTGCTCGGCCATTCCTCAACATCCCCTTTGTGGTCCATCTCTTCGTCAGATTTTTTAGCAATCGGCAAGTCCTCATAGGGGAGGCTGAAGAGGTCTGCAAAGAAATCTTCCATGAGGTCAAAAACCACCTACACACCATGGGCCCATGTAATGAAATGATTGGTGCTCTCACTAAAGGAGTCGATGATTACAACCATCTTAGCCACTGAGATGCCTAGGCTAAGGGTGAAGAAAAGGTCCATTAGCCCAGCCTGTTGAAGCTTCCTAGTTACCTCCACTAGGGCTTCATGGCACAAGCAACACTGTGAACCCTCAACATCACCATACTTCATGATGAGGATAGCCTTGGTGCAGCCTATCCAACCATTATGACCTATCCTAAAGTGATTGTAGCTACAATAGGTGAAAGAAAAATTAACAACATAAGAAAAGAAAAGTGGCAAATGCATAAAAAAATGAACTACTTATGTGGCATGAATGGTATGTGAGATGGTGCTAGTGGGGCTAAGACCTCCTCTATGCTTGGTACACTGGTCACCCATTCAGCATCCAACTAGCCATAGGTTTGACACCTCTCATAGGCCTTAGGGTAATGATGAGGGTATTTCACTAGGTTGGATCCAATCTATCCAATCATTGTTGCATGGACATTCTTAAAGGATGAGAATTTCTACAGGGTAGTGCGGGTCAAGTTCAAGGCCTCCTCCTCATTGTGAAGGCCAAGCATGTCAATAGTAAATCTGGTAACAGACATAGGTAGTTAACATCCTCGTATGAGTTACAATTGAATGGATAGTGTGAAAAATCATAAAAGGACTCACCCTTCAACATAATATATTGTCCCAGGTGGGTTTTGAAAAAGAGTGAGCACTCGTTGAGCAATAAACAAAGTGTTGCTCTTGTTATAGCATTGGAATTCTAGCATCTACCAGATCCTAGATAAAGGCCTAAGGCTCTTGGGACCCTAGCTTGAACTCCTTGCTCCATCACTAACAATGGGCTCATTAGACATAAATCTTAGGATGCCCCAATTCACCTCAAGCAACAATGTGTCTGTGATGATGTTGGCTAGTTCCATTGCCAAGTGTGACCACATCATCACACCGAAGTGTCGGAGTAAGAATTATAGGAACTCACATGCTCCTGATCTGAACCACACTTCCTGGTGACCCACACACATGTTTGGTGCAAGTACATTTGGTACAAGTTCACTCATACAACATAAGATACCCACCAGCTCCACCATAATGATAATGGGCTTCAATAGTACCCTATAGCCACAACAACAACCAAAGGAGAGTTAGCATTGGATACACATAAAAAATGCATTAAAATCATGCTTAGAACATTAATAGAACCCTTAGCTTTCCTCATAAACCCCGTGAGAAAGGGATGTGGGCATACCCATCTGACGTGCCTAGTCCTCAATGGGGCACAACACTAACATCTCCATTTCACATTTGCACTAGTTATTTTTCATGTCCAACATTATATTTTTCATACTCAGCAACTATGGATAATGTAAGAATGGGTATATTTTAAGCGTAACCATTAAAAGTATTTAAAAAAATTTCTAATTGTTAGTTGCACTCCCCACAGGGCATAACCCTTGAAAATTGCAAATAATTTCTAACTATTGGTTACACTCTCCATAGAGCTTGAAATTTTTTTAAAAAAATTCTAATTATTGATTATGCTCTCCATAGAACGTAACCCTTGAAATTTGCAAAAAAATTTTAACTATTGGTTATGCTCTCCATAGAGCATAACCCTTGAAAATTGCATAAAAATAATCTGTCTATTGGGTACACTCTTGGAAGCATAGCCATCAAATGGGAAAGTACAAAATTTTCTAACTCCTTAAAGTGTAACACTCGAGTGTAAAATCCAGGCATGACATAGCCGTGACCCTTGTGGTCACCTTACCCACTCTGTTACACTTTGGCACTTGGCATCGTTTAATCCTAATCATCACGCTCTGTGTTTTCATGTCTTGTAGCCTTCCCACATGCCCTTGCCTCTTGCGATACCTCACCCACATGTTATGCTCACCCACACACCTATTGGGAGAAGAGGTAAACCCTTGGCCCCAGATTCACTGTTGTCCCTTCCTCCTTATCCCAGGGTGGAACCATCTCAACTGTGGCCAAAAGAATAAAAAAAATGTATAGAAATCATTTTGGTCCTATCCTGTATCCTATGTGATACATAGCAAACCCTCGCCCCCCGCCACAAGCAGAAAATATAAAAAATCAAAAACTCACAAAACTTGTTACCCACACGCGCAAACACTCCTCTTAGTCATAACCACCATGGCAACCACGATGATGATGGTAGTCCCTGCCTAGGGCAGGCTACCCCTAAAACCCACAATCCCCATGTAAACAATGCAAAAATAGCAAAAAATAAAATAAAATTGCAAGGGTAGAGTGTAGCGCTGTACCTAGCTGATGGTGTCTCCCTTTGCTCCTCTATGTGTGCCCTAGGAAGGCACCTCAATGTGTGTTCTCCCTCATCCACATTGACAAGGTCAGGGTGTTGGCGTTTACTATGGTGTATCATGGTTGATGGCTATGCTATCATTTTCCTTGTCTTTGTTTTTATGCTTTGACTCTCTTTGCTCTAGCTATGCTATGCTTCATGACTACTCATTTTTAATTTTGAAAATGATAGGTTGACCATGGTGAAAACTCCTATTTATACTCTTCTGGGGTAATGGACATGTCACCTACCCAAGTACTATCCTATGTCCTACACGTAACATGGGATGAGCGTAGCACCTAGAGATAGGAAAATTTTCTAACTTTTTTAGCATCCCCAGACTTAGAAATTGTTTTGCATTTTTTGGTTGCCTAGTAAACACCCAACCTAATCCCACATTCAAAACCTTCCTAGCCTTACCTAAATCAATGCATCTCACATAATCCATGATTTGTTATGACCTTAAACTAGCAATCCTATGGCCTACTAAGGTTTCAAATTGGTTCCCACACTTGCTTACTTGATCCCACAATTGCACAGTTAGGCAAATTTTTTATAACATTATATTCCTTATCTTATGCATTTTACACTATTAAGATAGGTGTTGCTTGACATTTTTTTGGTTGTTTTGTAGGATTCTTGGCAGGATTGCAATATGAGTGCATATGAGTGTCTTCATTTACCCTTGGCCTTCACTGGACCTTGTTATGATTCCATGTGATGCATAAACACTGAATTCCTAGACTTTGAGCCCATAGCTTATGACACACACGTAGCATTCCTAGAGGCATCCCTAAATTGGCCAGACAATCTAGTCAGAGCTGTAGACCTAGAGGTAGGTGTCATAACCAAGGATCCCATCATTGAAGTCCCTATAGTAACATGTAGAGGTAAGGTGAAGACATTGAAA
Organism: Gnetum montanum; assembly: GCA_015680685.1. Lineage (NCBI taxonomy): Eukaryota > Viridiplantae > Streptophyta > Gnetopsida > Gnetales > Gnetaceae > Gnetum > Gnetum montanum. Next base: position 356,490 of record MNCI01026608.1, read on the forward strand.
CTTAGTTCCTTGTTAGAGCCTCAACTCAAACAAAGCATTACTAAAGTCCTCAACAACAACGTCAAGGTGTTTGCATGGTCCTACAAGGACATGTTGGGCATGGAACCTTGCATAATACAACATAATATTATCCTTGATTCTTGCATAAATCCAGTCAAACAGAAAGCCCGTAATGTTAAACTTGAGGTGGTGTTGGCGGTTTGTGATGAAATCACCAAGCTTTACAAGGTTGGTTTCATTTGAGTAGTTGACTATGTAGACTAGGTATCCAACATCATGGTTGTCCCTAAGAAAAATATAAGTATACTAATTTGCATAGACTTCTGGGACCTGAATAAGGCAACCATCAAAAATGATTTCCCGTTGCCTAGTATTGACCAACTCATTGATACTATGGCTAGTCATGCCTTGTTGTCCTTCATGGATGGGTTCTCGGGGTACACCTAGATTCACATCAACCTAGAGCACTAGCTTAGCATGACCTTCATGACCCCTTGGGGTATGTTTTGCTACATAATGATGCCTTTTGGACTAAAGAACATGGGTGCAACCTACCAACACACAATGACGTATATCTTTAGTGATTATCTACTAGACTTACTTAATGACTATGTTGATGACATAGAAGTTAAGTCCAAGGTGGCTTAAAATCACACAGATGACTTACACCATGTCCTCAAATGTTGCCTTAGACATGATCTTAGGCTAAAATCCAAGAAGTGTGTCTTTAGTGTTAAGACTGGTCACATGTTAGGCTTTGTAGTATTAGAGGTAGGCATATGTGTAAACCTTGATAAGGTTAAAGCTGTCACCAACTTAGCACCACTAGCAAACCTTGAGGACCTAGACGAGTTACAAGGCAGATTGTAATTTATTCATAGGTTTATCGCAAGGTTAACTAATAAGTTGCAGCTAATGCAACATCTTCTCAAAAAGGGGGTCCACTTTGAGTGGACAGCTCAATGCCAAGAGGCATTTGACAACCTCAACAAGGAGCTAGCTCAACTTCCAACAGTCTACCCTCCGGAAGGAGATAAGCCATTTTACATTTACCTTGTAACCTTAGATGCATTCATCACTTCTTTTCTTTGCCAAAAGTAAGACAATGGCTTAGAGGTCCCTATTTGCTACCTAAGCCAAGTGCTAGTGGCACATGAAGCAAAATACAATGATGTGGAGAAGATCTACCTCACCCTAGTCTTCGCACTTAATAAGTGGATGCATTATCTTTTCCATAGCTGGGTTAACATCATCTACAAAAGTAACATACTTTGGGCTATTAGCATAAACATCTACGAAAGTAGTGAAATTACATGGTGGAAGGTAATAACTATGGAGTTTGACCTGCATTACATAGTACAAGCATCCACAAAAGGTCAAGCAATAGTTGTACAAATCATAGCTTCACCAATAGATGATCAAGGGACAATAGATCTAGAATTTTTGAATGAGCATGTCAATAGCATAAGCCAAGTGCCTACCAACTTTGAGGTAGTTTTACACTTCGATGATGCTTCAACCTCACAAGGAGATAGTGCCACTACTATCATCACATTTCCCTCTGAGGAGATCTTACCCTTCACGTATCACTTTGCATTTCCTTGCACCAACAACGTAGTGGAGTATGAAGGTCTCCTTAGAGGTGTCTTAACAGCCCATGATTTAGGAATCCAAAACATAGTAATCCAAGGAAATTCATAGCTTTTTGTCAACCAAATTATAGAGGTTTACACTTGCAAAGAACAATATTTACAATTTTATTGTGATTTAGCAAAACACCTGCTCAAGTAATTTGCAATCGTAGATATCCAACATATTCCCTATAACGAGAATTCCATTGCTAACACATTGGCTACCTTAGCCTTAAGCATAGCACCCAAAATGTTTCATGCCTTACCTGCTAATGAAGCACTAAGCAGTCGATGTGTGATGTGGCCCCATCGACGCATCCCTCCATGTGTCGACGTGGCCCCGTTTACGCAGAGCCTATTTTAGCCTATAAATAAGTGGCCCTTTGCCACACTTAGGTACCTTTCTAGCAGTTGTAGTGAAGCCCTTGTAGTTTGTTTCTATAGGAGTTAGAATATTTTCCTAGTGCATGCCCACAGTGTGATGCTTGTAATTGTACAGCACCTTTATTCGAGTGTGACATACTTGGACATGTACATTACCAAAAATAAAGATCGAGATTACTTCATCATTGTAGCATTCACTTACTTTTAATTGTTTAATTATTATTGTTATTTATTGTTTTCTTAGTTAA
>MNCI01026608.1:363450-379720 GCA_015680685.1 Gnetum montanum
ATTATTTTCCATTGTCTCTAGGAGTAGCACTAATTTAGGATCACATCATATGCCTCACTTTGGACTAAACCATACGTGACAAAGCAAATACTAGTCCAGGTGGGAAGACAACGAACTACGACCAATGTGTAACTATCTAGATACCACAACTAGCCTGTCCACAGAGTTCAACCAGATCGTGCGTGAATGCTCGTATTCATATGGTTGAGTGTAGGGGTACCTCGCCGCTCATCACCTGCTTTAGTCACAAATTGCAATGAACTTATTACTCAAACAACAAGCATAGCATCCATAGCCATGACAAGTACAACTCATGCACAGAAGTGGTACGATAATATTAAGACATACCTCCAATAGGGTAAGCCTCCACAACACCTAATCACTGCCCCAAAAGATGCAGTATGAAAACAGTCATGGCAGTATGTCCTTGTAGGTGATAGCACCTTGTGTTGTAGATTGTATGACAGAATATTACTAACCTATGTTAAATGCAGTGAAGTGCAAACGATTATTGATCAAGTCCATGAGGGACTGTGTGGAGGCCACATAGCATCTAGGGCAATGATAGTAAAAATCAGATGCTTAGGTTACTATTGGCCTTACATGGAGTGCGATTGCGTTTCCATGGTTAAGACGTGTGATGTGTGTTAATGACATGACAACTTAATGCACGTGCCACCCACTAAACTACATACCATGTAGATCACATGGTCATTCCAATGTTGGGAGTTGGACATCATAGGACCTATCATGCCTAAGTTTTCTATAGGACATAGCTTCATCATAATTGCAATTGAATACTTTACCAAATGGGTTGAAGCCATTCCCCTTAGGAAAACAACATCACAACAGGTTTGAAAATTTATCCTTGATAACATAGTGACCCAATTTGGTCTACCCATGGTTATAGTCATAGACAATGGGCCACAATTTAGCAGTGTAGAAACCAAAGCCTTTTGTGAACACCTTAACATCAAACATTCCTTTTCATCACGATACTACCCCCAGGTGAATGGCCAGGCTAAGGCTACAAACAAAGTCATCATCAACCTTTTGAAGAAGATGCTTAGCAGCAACAAATGATGATGACATGAGTAGCTGGTCTACGCATTATGGGCCTACGGCACAACATGCAAAACAACAACCGGTAAGATGCCATATAGCCTTGTGTATGGATTTGAAGAAATGTTGCCTCTTGAATTGCAAGTTCGATTGCTTCACATGATCCTCTTGAGCTTCATTGATGAGGTTCAGAATAACAAGTTAAGAATCATTGACCTTGACTGTATAGAGGAGGAGTGCATGCAAAACACTTGATCGCATTGAGTGGTACCAGGAAAAGCAATGACAAAAAAATTATCATAATCAGCATCAATGCTTGATCAAGAAAGGGGACCTAGTCCTCAAAGTCATTTGTGAACCTATGGACAAATTCTTAGCCAACTGGGAAGGGCCTTTCTTAGTCATAAAGGCCTATGACAATGAAGCACTCAAGCTTGCTAATCTAGATGGCAATGAGTTTGCCAACCTAAACAACCATTTGTACCTCATGCCCTACTATGCTTGAGATGCAGCATCAACATAACAAGGTAAGCATACATATGCTATACATTAAATTGGTATAGAACATCTACTACAATGTTAAACTAGCATAGAACGTCCAGTACGATGTTAAATTGGCATAGAATGTCCTTGGGCTATGACATCAAACTAGCACCCACAACATGCTCTACCATGACCTTAAACTGGCAATCCACCATTTGCTATGATGTTAAACTAGCACACAATAATATGCTAGGACTAAAAGCTAGCATATCACGATCTACTAGGACCTTAAACTAGATTCACAGTTTGCTAAGACCTTAAACTAGGACAACATGTGGTCTACTAGGAGCATAGACTAGGTTTGCAGTTTAGTGCACATAGCTCAACTTATATAGTTTTGCAGACAAACAAGCATGAATACTTCCAATACTCCTTCACCTACCCATACCTCTTGGGTAGGGTGGGGTGGGGCATTGTAGTCCCAAAATGAAGTTCACATTGTCAAGAAAAAAATATTTGGAACATTTGCAGCATCACTACCCTTGGCATTTTGTTAATGCTCTAGAGATGTCTTTAGGCATCTTGCTAACCTTCTAGAGCTACCACAACCATTGCTAGCCATCTTGTTTGGAGCTCTCACCATTAGCATCACTTGCTAGAGACCCAGTAGTACTATGTCACAGCCATAGCACTACCATCCTCCAACCCTCACCATTGCCCAAGTTGGGAAGAGCATCCACTAGGTTAGCTCCTTGCTGAGCTACTGGGTTTCTTAGCTTTTGTCCTTGGTGAGGAGTCCCGAGCACTTTCATCGTGAATGCCATTAGCCACTTAGGTTCTCACTTTTGGTGTGGTTGTTGGAGCTTTTGTAGCTTGCTAGCATCGGTACTTGTATTGGCCTTCTTACTTTGGACACTGCATGCATGTGCAACTGACACAGCACTCACGACCCTTGCAATGTCCTCACAAATAGGAGTTCGCTCTCATCTCACATGGTATGGTTGTTTTTCTTGTTTTCTCTATGTTGTGTTTTCAGGATGAAGCCTTAGCAGCGGTTGTTTAGAGATGCATTTCACCAAGGTGGCAAGTCACCACACTACTCTGATGTGCCTACTTTGACTCGTCAAGTTGCTCAAGAGTGCACATGCCTTTTACTCTAACTTAGCCTATTTGCATTTACCCCTTCCTTTACCTCACATCTTTCAAACTCTCCTAGTAAGCTTCCCTAATGCACATGACACCCTTATTTTAGTTAGCTACAAAATCCATGTTGGATGTAATGCAACTCATGCAATGGGGAGCCTTTGCAAGTCAATCAAAGCCCAAGTGGATGTAACACAACTCATCCCAGGGAGGAAACACCTATCCTACAAATGCAACATGGTTGCCTCTAAGAAAATTTTGTTGGGTAGCACATAGTCCACTTGGCAACAAACATCTTCTAGTTTTAAAAATAAAAAAAAGGGACAAAACAAGTGCCCAAGAAAAAATGGCAAAGCTGCTGTTTCGTAGTCAATCCAACCTCAGATTGACCATCTCATAAGCATTCTAACAAGAGGTCAAAATTTTAGGGGCAAGCCATCACCATATATTGACTCCCTCATAAACACTCTGATGAGGGATTATGATTTGGAGACAAGCCACCATGGTGCCACATCTTGTAGCTACACGCATAATGAACATTCCTCCTGCTTGGTATCCCTTGACCCATCTCCTTAACCTACTCCCTACCATACCTTATTCCCTTAGCACTCTCAAGCATGGTGAAGCATTGTCTAATTGGGCACTGATGAGCAATGTTGATGTTTTATTTGCCATGGTGTTTCATATTCTTTATCAACGTCTCTTAGGCCACTCCTCCAAATGTTAATAAATAGGGACCAATGAAACATCATCAATTTTAGGCTTGGTGCTACACTCCCTAGCATAGCATGCATTAAGGCTTGTTTTGCCAGATTTTCTAAGTGTCAATAGCAGTTACATGAAAATTTTTCTAAGTGTTCTGTTATGCTCTTACTTTTCCTGCTACGCTCTAGAGTGTAGCCAACATAGCACACAATTCCAAGGCTAGTTTGCTCAAGTGCCAAGTCAAAAGTTGTTAGGATAGCTTAGGATGAAAAAAATAGTGTGACAAATTTTCTATCTCCTGTGTTGCTATGCTCTACTATGCTCTAGAGTGTAGCCACTGTAGCTCACTTTTTAGTGGCCAGTTTTGCCTAAGTGTTAAGTAAGAAGTTGTCAAGCTAGCTCATCATGGAAGAGACATTTGGCAAATTTTCTAACTCTTGAGGCTACCTCTCTTGCTATGTCCCAAAGCGTAGCCAATGTAGCATGAAGAAAAACTATAGATTCTATCAAATTTTTCTAAGTATCCTTGCTATGCTCTAGAGCATAGCTAGCATAACCAGTGTTGGAAATCAAAATCTTACAAAATTTGACTAAGTGTTGTGCTACACTCTAGAGCATAGCCAGCGTAACACTGAAGAAAAGCCTCTAACAGCCTCCAAAAGCCTCTAGAACTCAGCATCAACCTTTTTCTTAGCTCCAACATTCCTCTGGCAAGCAAGATCAATAATTTGTATCTCTTTTGCATCCCCTATTGGTCTCCAAAATTGTACCTATGGCTTACCCTACTTGAAAGAGGGAAGATGTAGTCCTAGAGCATAACCTCTAAGTTGCACTATTTTTTGCACTATTTGTAGGTACATTATGGTCATTCAAATTCTAGCACATGTAGTCTTGGTAGTGTAGTCATAGTTCAATAGTCTTTAGGGGCCTATTGTAGTACTTTAGAGTGTAACACTTTGCTACTCCCATGGGAGCATAGCTAGGTCTAGTGTAGCCCCATCTACCCTTAGGCCATGTGGCACCCAATCTACATTTTGCATTAACCCTAGCCCTATAAATACCCCTATGTTTAACATTCTAGGGATTGGCAAATCAGAAGGGCATTTGGCATTTTGGCATTCTCAACATCCTTTGGCACTCTTGCACTTGAGTGCACATAGCACTTTGGTGCACTCCAGGACCCCATTAGACAACTGGTGCACATCGTCCAACATGCAGTTCACCACTATACCCATGAAACATAGTAATAGCCAACTCGGCAAGTTCAATTCCCACGATAGTCATCAATTCCACAGCCTGAACACCCCCAGAGACTGTGACTATACTACTATGCTACCACTGTGCCTACCTATACATTGCATACCACTCTCACCTCTTTTCCTATAATTGCTACGCTCCCTAGTTTAGGGTGGTGCACTTTTGTTCTCAAGTTCCATTGCATTTTCAAGTACTCTTTCTTTGGCATTTAGCATAGCACTCACATTTTCTTGCTATTTCGTATGTACTTACATGTTTACACCATTTTTTTCGGGCTGGGAAACCTTGCTACACTCAAACGTGGTCGGCCCCATTGTCCACCAGTAACATCATATAAACCCCCTTCCTCACATATTTATCATAACACCTCATAAGTCCCTATTCAATAGAAAAGACTATTTAGGGTACCCTATTTTTGTTTCTAGCATGACCCTCGCACGGACTCGGGGTTAGGCTATACGCCTGCTAACCTCTAGATGTTCCAGCCACTAGCGTTTTCAGTTATCACAATGGAATCTAATCTTAATCATCTACATACATCTTGGAATTCATGGTGCTACTTCTAGGATTACCAAGTGTATGTCATTGGTTGTGCCAAATGATACATCATTGGGTGACAAAGTATTTATACTTAAATGCTCGTGATTAAGGTGTACACATTCTGCTTAACAATAGGAATAGTAAACAACAAGAAATGGAAATGTTTAACTAAAGAAAGAATTAAGTAATTAAAAAAAATATTAATCTAAGTGGATTATGCAATAATGGAAGTAATCTTGATCTTTATTGCCAATCATGTAATGTGTCCAAGTACGTCACACTTGAACAAAGGTGTCATATGATTACAAGCATCACACTATGGGCATGCACTAGGAATAATGGACTGGAAAGAAAAAATGAAAAACTAAAACTATTTATTAATACTTTCTAATCTATCTCATCTAGAAGCCCAAGTGTAGTATTTATAGGCAAGGTCTAGATGAGACGACGTCAAGTACTCGACGTTGCTTATTAGCCTTGATGTTGGGTACATGATGTTGGGCCTTCGACATTGTGTATTCGACATCAAGGCCCTAAAAGGATAACTCATCATACCTCCATTATTGAATAAAAACTCATCCTTGAGTTAAACAAAATTCGGAACAAGTTCTTTACAAAATATTGGCAAGTATGGGATTATGGACTGACTCAACAATGGAAAAAATGACTATCTCTTTACATGCCATAGTGGTGCAAGACAAAAATGGAACACATTATTACAAAATAGAATAACAAACAAGACTAGAAAGCTCATGTGATGCCTAGGGGTGGTGGCTCATCCATTGGCTGCTTCCCTTTGTCATCAGGCTATGAAATTTGTGATGGTTGGGTAAGGCCTGCAATTTTTTCTTCTTATTCCTTGGCTTATGCACCATGCAAGTTGCTATGCTAATGTGTGCTGGCGCTAATACATTCCAAGGACATGGTAGCTGCAAAAAGATTTGATTTGCCTTGACGTACCATGCTATGAACTATTGTTGTTCCTCCTTGAAAGCCCTAGCTTTATTTTTTAGCTCATGATAATCTGTCAATCTCCGAGCTAGGTTCAAGGCTACATCTTTCTATCCTTGGTAGCTAGCTTTGACCACCTCAAAGTCTAAGTTTGCCACTTGTAACTTTTGTAAAGAATCCTTTCGATCCACAAACTCTTTCTTATATAGCATGTAGGTGGTTGCCACTTACTTCTCCAACTCACTTTAGGGACGACTTGCTGTCAACATGGCAAGGTTGACATATCTAAGGTTAGCCAACACCATGTATTCCTTCAAATCTTCTATTTGTAGGTCCTTATTTTTAACTTCTACTTGTTGGACCATGGCATAACTGTTCAAAATGGCTTGCCATTTAGAATTTTGTGCTACCAAGGAGCTAATGTGAGGCTTGGCCATCTTGATTTCCTTTTCATTAATTTCCTTATACATGCCAACCTAGTTACAGAAGTGTTTTTTTTTTAACTTCTAATGTTTCTTAGGCTTGTTCTACTATGCATTGATCTCGATTGCTATCTTTTGACAAATAGCGCGTACCTCCTCCATAGAGAGGGTTCTATTTTCTTAGGCCAATCTACTCATATCCTAGTTGACCCTTATCAATTATTCTCTTAACTAGTGGACACTCTCTTCCAAAATGTCCTTTTGCTTCTTCACTATGGTCAACCAGGCATTCTTTATAATGAGCTGCTTGTTCTCTTCTTGGGCGATGGTTAATGCCTTTTTATGTACATGGGTTTTCCCATTTGTAGTAGAGGCATTCCAAACCACCATCTTCTTTTCTTGCTCTATAGCTACTTTCTCTTTCACTAGCTTAGCAAGCTCTTCTATCTAAAATTTTTCCAATTGGTTAAGCATGACAAATCAAGTAGGATCCCACTGTTCAGCTTGTAGGGTAGCTAGCTCTTCTTACAATATTTGTACTTTAGCTTTTGCATGTTCTGCCTTGACTTCAACCATGGCCAACTTTCCTTTGGTAGTGATGAGGTTTGATTGAGCTATAGTAACATCATTGGGGATGTTGAACAAAGTGGTCATCACTTGACTTGTTTGTAGAAAATGATCAAGCATGTCTTCATGCATTGTAGGAGTCATTGAGGTCCTGGCCAACATTTGTACATCCCTAGTTCCTTCTAGATTAGTTGGAGGCATAATAGGAACATTGAATGACTCCTTGATGTGAGTAGTGATCACCTTTGCAATGCCTACTACATCTTCATGTTGTAGCACCACAATTGTGGCATCTTCACCAGTTTCCAAGGTGACTTGAAAGGATGTAGTGTTTTCAGAGATCTAGCATGATCATTAGGATCCCCTTTTTCTTGAATGAATTGAGATCTCTTCCCTTGTTAAATCGGCTAATACGGTGGACCATATGACATCATCCATAACTCAAAAGAGATTGGCCTCATCCCTGCTTCCCCAGCTAATGGTCTTAGCGATTCTTTGCAAGTGGTTCATCGATAGTCTATAATATTGTGATTGAAATGACGATAGAACTTATGCTTTTGAGCATTGCTTAGGATCTTATTGCATTTCAATTCTTGGTTTTGCCTCCTTTTTAGCTTCTTGGTACTCACCAGAATCTTTTATTAGTGCTACAATTTTGAGGAGCTCTGCAAAGGAGGTGTGTTGAGCCTTCCAAAGGATATCATTGGTATATTCTAAGATTCCTATGTGCTTGCATAATTTTTTGATCAGACAAGGAAACAGAAGTGTTGGTCTCCCTGACTTCATTTCTTTGAATCGTCGTTGGATTTCTGTGAAGTAATATTGGGGAAGGTTGGTTGCATATTTTTCCATTAGAATGGCACTTCCCCTAGCTACATAAGTCGAGATTCAATTGAGCCCCTTGGTAGGAAACAGGTGGTATGTCCCAATCTTAAAATAGGATTTCTCTTCTAAAGTCATCTTATTGTATGATTTATCTTCTTTGCCATATGACCACCTTAGCCATAGCCTCTTCATTTTGGGGTCAGATCTCGTGGACAGGCGAGCAACCTTGGCCCCTTCATTGGGTAGGTTGAGAGCTGTAGCTATATCTTTGACTGCATAAGAGATATTCACCCCACAGATATTCATAATGGTACCTTCATCCTTATTGTGCAAGAATTGATAAATTTCCCTTAGGTACCATTCACCACTGTCTAATAGGATCAGCCACAATGGAAACTCTTTGAGTTGCATTTGCACCACTTTTGGGGAAAATTTCATGAAAGGGCCAAAGTTCATTTCGACAATGACTAAGGCCAATGTGGACTTTTCCAAGATGGAAACAAGGTAGTTAGGGGGCAATGTGAGATGTTGTCCCTAATCAAGAGTCGGTACTTCTATTGCCTTCCCTTGGGTCGATTGCCTAGTAGCAGGGGCCTCTTGATGGATACTGAAAGATTGGGCCTCTTGTTTAGCATGTTCCTTATGTTCTCCTTGCTAGATGTGACCATCATGTGGATGCTTAGCAGCTCTTTGCAAGGATTCACCGTGAGCACCTCTTTTTGGGGCCATCTGCAATCAAGCAAAAACCAAGTGTTACCAAGGTTATGTTTATTATTATTAATCCATTCATACCTTACTCATAACCTTAGTTCATTAAGCTCATTATGCATATGATTTTAGGGTTAGGAAAATTTTTATGAAAAATCCCCCAAAAAGTGTCTATCTCTTTCTATGACCCATTGCAACTAGTTCCTTTTTCATTATATGTGGCTTCAAATAATGGTTATAGTCCCAAGCATTAGAGAAATTGGATGTCTGGCACTATCGTTAATGATTTTTCATTATAAGTCCTAAGGTTTTTAACATTCTTATTCTTAGAATACCTTCTAAACAATAGCAAATTTTAACAAATCGGCACAAGGTTTGCATACACACACTGGCCATGACTAAGTTGAACACTTCAGGTTTAGATATATTCAAAGAGAATGGAAATTGGAGCGTTAGAGAGCTAGATATCACAAGTGGAAGATGAAGGCATAGAGCTCTACGTCGTGAGAAAAAAATGCAACAAATCCCCTAGTAACAAATGAGAGAAATGAAGTTTATGTTGCATGGGGGTTAACTATATATACTTTTTTTCAGACCCGACATCAGGTACATGGCATGGAGGTCCAAAAATTTTGATTTTTATGGGGCCAAAGGACATGCAAACTAAAGCTCTAGGTTTGATTAGAAGGTTGAAAGTTAAATTTTGCAATTTAGGCAAGTGGAAAATTAAGTGGAGGCACCGAAAGTAGGATAAAGTGAAGTCATCAACATTAAAAGTATGAGAATGAGCAAGAAAAGGGCATTGAAAGCATGATTTTGGGACAGATTCTATGTATGATAAGGAAAATAATAAAATATAACAAATGGAGTGCATGGAAGGTGAAACATGATGTGGTTATGTTAAACAAGTATAAGTCACAAAAGTTACACAAGTGGATCCTTCCCAAAGCAGGTTCTAGCCTATGATGCCCTTGTGTAACCATGTCTATAATGTTTGTAGGTACTAGAGGAGTTGAATGCAATGCATATCTATGAAACAAAACACACATATTAAAACCACCAAATTGAGATAAGAACTCTATGTGACACAAGACCATAAGTTATGAGCATTCAGACAACAAGATGAGATGGATCGTAGAAGGGATCGCAGAAATTGGGACATGGGTTATTGTACTATGGTGATAATGAAACCTTGTGTGTTATTAATGGTTAAATAACCATGTGTTTGTCTATCCAAGATTTAAACCAAGTTTAAACTACATTGCAGTGACATCGCATTATTTCAACACATCGGCAAGCAATCATAACACTATCAAAGGTGTAAGCAGTAACATCACTTGGTGTTTTGTCCAAGGGAGGAGCATTATCATGGCACAATTATTGTGTGTTATTTTTTGGTGGTTCCATGAAGTCACCAAACTTCAAGCATGGGTACATGTCTTTCCAGTGGGACCCATAGAAGCTTATTCAGTGCCATGTGAAGTTGCTCTTACTCTTATTTGTCGTTAGATCTACAAGGATATGGTTACAACCTCAGCGACATGATAGAACTCATAAAAGTAGCCAAAGAGAATCCAAAAATCCCCTTGATGTGACACCCTTTACATTCCTTCTTAGTTCTACACTTTTCCATCTAGAGACAATGATTATGAAGTTATTTAGAGTTTGGATGATGAAAAAGATTGCCATCATGACTAGAGTAAGAACCTCTTATTAATGGAATGGGTGGATGGATGTCGTGGTCTCAATGCCCAAATAATTAGTCCCTTGTGACTCGATAACATAGAGAAAAACCTTACCTCAATGGGCAATATGATCAATAGCGAGATTACATATAAAGAAAATTAAAACACCAACTAGCAAAAGTAGAAAAAATAGGAAAATGATAAAAAATTGTAAAACAAAGAGATAAAAAACACTTAAAAATCCTGAAGATTAGAATGGGGGTAACCTCCATGACTAAACATTTGATCATGGCTAGGATTAGTAAGTGGATGAATAAGATTCATGCATGTATGAAACATTGGGAACCTATCATACCCTAGCCACTAGGTGCTCATTAGTGATGTGGTGGCTGGGTAGAAAAATTGTTGATCACACACCTGATTGTTATATGTATGGTGAGTCAGGCTATGGGATGTGTGAACATTATGGATGGCTAGCCCATGATTGCACCCTTGATCATAAGATGGTATGCATGGATTCATGTGTCTCCCCACATGATGAGCAATGAGGTACCCCTACGCTTAACCATATGAATTACAAGCATTCATGGGACTAGTTGTAGCATCTAGATTGTTATGCCTTGATCGTAGGTTGCTCTCTTTCCACTTGGAGTAGTGGTAGCTTGTCATGTATGGTTTAGTCCAAAGTGAGGCATATGATGTGGTTCCTAATTTTATGTTGTGCTACTCTTGATGATAGAAAGAGATAAATTAATTAACTAATGAATAATGGAAACAAAGTCTAAATTAGCCTAAGGCAATGGTATCCACTCTTAATCATCCATACACATCTTAGAATTTGTGGAGCTACTTTTGGGATTACCAAGTGTACGTCACTAGTTGTGCCAAACGATACACCTTTGGGAAACCAAGTATTTACACTTAAATGTTGGTGATTAAGGTGTACACATTCTGCTTAATAACAGGAACAACAAACAATAAGAAATGAAAATGTTTAACTAAATAAAGCATTAAATAATTAAAACAACAATATTAATCTAAGTGGATGCTGCAATGATGGAAGTAATATCGATCTTTATTGCCAGTTATGTAATGTGTCCAAGTATGTCACACTCGAACAAAGGTGCTATATGATTACAAGCATCACATTGTATGCATGCACTAGGAATAATGGACTAGAAAGAAGAAATGGAAAACTAAAACTATCTATTACTACTTTCTAAGCTATCTCATCCAGAAGCCCAAGTGTAGTATTTATAGGCGAGGTTTAGATGAGGTAACATCAGATATTCGACATTGCTTATTAGCCTAGATGTCAGGCCTCCAATGTTGCATATATGACATTGCTTATTAGCCCTAACATCAGGCCTCTGACGTTGCATATCCAATGTCAGGGCCCTAAAAGAATGACTCATCTTATAGGATCCAACTCTTCACAGAAAAGAGGTTCATATTTATAATCAAGAAAAAGAGATAGCTCTTAATGGGTTGGTTTCACACAAAACCTTGCCAATACAAAAAGTCTATTATTGAGATTGAAGCAAGGGTAGATAAGATGTGGGAGTTGATAAATGAAAAAGTTACAAACAACTTGCAAATAATAAAGAAGAGGGTAAAGCAAACAGGATTAAGTGATCAAAACAAGAAGAGGAAAAAGAACAAAGAAATGGGTAAGGACATGTATCGGCAAAAAGGGAAAATAGCTATAGTAAAAGAGGTTACATATATACAAAAGTGGATAATGGATGTAACATCTACCAATATGAACATCCAAAGGACTATTGCCCAATTATGTTACATTTACAAGAGTTTGGGATTTTTACTTTGAATCCCAAGTTTGTAGAAAAGTAAATGCCTAGAAGATTACCTTACCCACAAGGCAATTATAAATAGTCCTACAACCAATGGTACTATTCTAGTGGGACTTCTTATCAACCTCAAGACTACTACTAACCACAATGGAAAAGCCCATAGTCATGGGGGATGCCATTAGTAAACCAACAATACCCTTACCCTTATGGATACTGTGTTCAACAATCTATTTCTCCAAATGGTTCTACTTCCTCTACCTCAAATCACTACTACTACTCTCTTAAATACCATCAACTCACAACATCTCTTGTGAGATCGTCATCCCATGCCTCTCATCATATGTCACATCCTCAACACTCTCATACTTCCCTCCATCATATGTCATCATTAACAATGTAGGAAGGATTGGCATCACAACCTTAACAAAAGAATGCCACTTGTGCCATGAACATACAAGTGAATGACAATGTTAGTAGATCTTAGTAAACATCTTAGAAATGTCATTTCTTTAGAATAGTTTCCAAACATGTGAATAAAACTAGCAGATGTACTAGCTCATGTGAACTAGCACAATTATAATATGATGCAACCTCCTTTCTCATAGAAACATTGTCTCCTAATTCTACGTAAAAGCCAACAACCATTACCACTCCGATCCAAAACATAAAAGATGAACTTAATACTATGAAGACAAAAATTCCATGCATTACTAATAATGATAAAGGGTGTAGTTGTGGGCCAAAATTTCAAAGTATTAACATGATCCCTATACCAACCCACAACAATGTTAAGAAATAAGTGTCTGTGCAAAACCAAGTCTACACAATAGTCACTAAACCAAAAGACACCTAGTGGATTGAAAATAAGAATACAAAATCATTCAAAAATGCATGGAAACATCTAACCCAATCATTAGTTTTTGTCATAAGAAAATGAACCAAATAGAGAACTTAGAGAAGAACATCTTACACTTTGGCTATACACCAAAAGAATGTGGATCATTGAACTTAGAAGGTGGGGTGGTGGGAGGGGGGGTGTTGTGGGCAGGGCACAGTGGGTTGGGGGGGTAGGGGTGGTGGTGGTTCTTTGGACAAAGCACATACACCAAATTTAACATGGTTCTCCAACTTGGATAGTCCACACTCAAAGGATAGATCACAAGCACATCTCTAGACTTTGTTGCTCTCAAATGTGATTTGAAGGGTCCACACCCTATACAATCTTCAAGCCTTGCTCCATAGTGTTCTAAAGCTACACTAACCACTCAACCCTACAAGGTTCTATTAGGCTTAGAATGTGGTTTCTAGGCTTTTCAATCTTGAGCTTCACTTAGGAGTGTTATGCTGCAACACTAACTACTCAATCCCACAGGATCTTGACAAGCTCAATCAAGATGCCTTTCCACAAGAAGCACATCAACCTTGTAGGGCAACAAGGGAGAACAAAAATTACAAGGGATGAATGCAACTTAGTTTGATGATCCTTGTACTTTGAGGTACAACACACTTTACAATGGACAAATAATAATATAATGAAGAGCAAAAATGATTACAATGATTGACAAATGATTAGACAATGATTGTACAAGAGCTTGCACATTTTCCAAGGCATATGATATCTTCTTATAGCTACCATATTTCCAAATCCATCTTGAAACTCATGCAATGGCTAGCTAATGATAGCTAACAATCATGGAAGACATCTTCTTCGTGCCTAAGACATCTTTCTATATTTGCCCTCTATTTTGGGAAGACATATTTGTTTGGGAAATATGTCTTTCTAAAATCTCCATTATGGGAAGATGTCTTTCTAAAATTGGCCTACATTCCGTGAAGATGTCTTTTTCTAGTAAAGACATCTTTGCTTGATGAAAGATGTCTACTATTTCTTGGAGATGTCTTTGTCTATGCATCTTCCAATTCTACGAAGATGTCTATTGTTTCTTGAAGATGTCTTTCTTCTTCTTTTTTTGCATGATTAATTCTTCACTTCTTGTTCATAATCTTGCATTTTTGCATGCGTTAATGATGATAATTTTTCTTGTCCATGTTCTTTGAATTCTCTTCCTTTGATCTTTACCTTTGTGGATGAGACCTTGAAACCTTGTGGATGACTTTCTCCTTTTGTCTAAATCAATGCGTTTCTTGTCATCTCATCTTGGTCCTACAACCACACAACCTTTATCTCCATTTTTCTTAATGTTTTGATACACCAAAAGATCCACAATCTCCCCCTTTTTGGTGATGTTCAAAACTTAAGAAAATGGATTAGTGATCATACAGATATAACCATACTACTCTCCCCCTTTTTGAATAGCAACAAAAAGGATAAGGCACATAAATTAGTTAAAGAGTATGCATAATGTCATAATAATAATAATAATAAAACATTTAACTAAGCAAGAAGATCAATTAAAAAGTACACATTTTTCAACACAAAGTTCCAAGATGAGTTGCCCTAAATTTGTCAAGAGCTGATCTAAGCCTTCTAAGTGATATTTAAACTTAAAGCTTGAAGTGAAGTATAAGCCTTGAAGATCAAGTAACCTATCTCTAAATTAATAAGTCATTAGTAGTTTATAGTGCATGGTTCTTTTAATGTTAAAATATTCTCTATCCTTTTAAAAAATCAACAAAAGATTAGGGAATATCTTATATGATAAGGAGAATATAGCAATACAAGTTCACAATGTGAAACTAGTTATGCCATATTTTAAATTCTTAAGGTAAGAAGTACATATCAAGACAAACTAATCAAAGGATGTTTCAATCAATATCATGGATACTTTCACATAATCAAAATGATAATGTTCTTGCTCATATTATTGTAAGGAATAATATCACTATTTGCATTCTTTCATAAAAATATAGGTACTTCTTACTTTAGCTTTTGCTTAAATATCAAATAGGTGGGCTGATGATGCATTAAGACTTGCTCTTATCAATTCAAAACAAGGATCTACAACTAATCCAAAAAGGACCAACAACACATAATTTGATGCTAAAGACCAAATATAGATCAAGCATCCTATCTAATTGAAACAATTATCTCATTAGAACTTCTACCTTTATATTCAACCAGAAATTTGGAAAACATCATCACAAGGATATGGAAGCCATAAGAGAAACGTACATATTTTGCTTTTTGTACAAGCCAATGTCACAAACATAATCATTTTTCAAAAATGAAATGATAATCATGCTAAAGGTAATTAGAAACACAAATTTAAGACCCAGCCATCCACTTAAAAGAAAAATACCTCTTGATGTCCTTATCTTACTCATTTTGGAATATTTTGCTGTTTCGATGTCTCTTGGTTGAAGTCTCCAAAGACTCTCCCTACATTGGTGATTTCCAAGATGGTGATGGATAATGAGGAATAGGCTCCTTGTACACATGTGTTGCTTATCTTGGGCTATTAATGTACAAATGTTATAAATCACAAAAACACTACAACTATAGATCAACATTAAGCTCAAATGTGGAGACTAAGATCTCTAATCAATAATATTTATAGGATGTTTCAAAGGCTTGTCTTATCTCATAAATAGCAAAGATATCCCAAAGGCCATGAGCTTAGAAGCAAATCATCACAATAGGTTCAAATTAAACAAGATTGAAAAAATGATAAAAACTAATAAGATAATGATCCAAAGGAAATTAAAATAAGTGCTACACACATATTTTCATAGAACCAATTATTCAAGCTCAAAAATGAATGTAAGGGATGCTCTAAACAATTATTCCCCCATTTTAAAGACACAAATAATTTTGAATTTCAAATACCATTATTATTAACTGGAAAGCAAAGAGATGGAAGCTTACCTTGACTTATCTTGCTTGCAGGGGAGAAGAGAAGATTAATGTTGTTTGAGATGAGGTCACCTATTGATGAGATGCGATATCGCATGCACCGCGATATCGCATGCACCGCGATATCACATCCCATGCAATATCGCGGCTATCGCAATATCGCATCCCATGCGATATTGCATCGTCCCCTGCGATATCGCGTACGCGATATCGTGGTCCGCCGCCAAATCTATAAATAAGAGGTGGCATTCCCCTCATTTCCCATCCTAGGCTAGAAGTAGCGAAGCTCTAGTGGAT
>MNCI01026608.1:380337-409940 GCA_015680685.1 Gnetum montanum
TTTATCCTCCATCAAGATGAACAGTTGTGCTGGAGAGATTTATTTGGTAACATAGTGTTACCTCTAGATTGTGCTATCCCTAACATGCTTCTCCATGCTTTGGCACAGATTGGCATGATAGAAATTTATGCCGAATATGTTGTGGTAGATTCTGACATGAGGGATTATCATCCCACAAATTTACAACGTATGAGGGACGCAAGGCGAGAGAGCCAACATACATGGTCGAAGGGCAAGACCCTGCATGTCCTTAGTGAAATAGGAGACAAGGAGCCCTTTACCATGGGTTCTTTAGCAAAGGATGTTCCCCCTCCTAATGATGGTGAGGAGGATGAGTATCAGAACCTACGATCAACGATACATATCCCTAGTTCTGATGCCCATGAACACCAACTGTTCACAGAGGGAACAACCACTCATGCTAAGGATGGGCACTTTGATCGTCACAACGATCGGGGCCATAGCAGTTGAAGAGAAGTCAAGAAACATCATCATAGCGATGGTTTCCCTTCTTCTTTCACTTCTTCCCATCATTCATCCTCTCCTTCCACATTTGGGCACATCCACCATGAACACAAAGGTGAGGATAAAAGTAAAAAGGATGAAATACCTTGATGGGAAAGTTGAGAGAGAGGACAAGGGAAAGGACGTAGGGAGAGTAGGGAACAACGCAGATATCACAAGCGTCATGAAAGAGACGATCATGACAAGCCCCTACTTGCAACCTGAAGTATGCTTAACATAACGAAGGTAGTTAGGATTCCCACAAGGCATTTAAAGGATAGCCGGATCAAACTATTAGACATGAACAACATCCCATGGTTTGAAGGGGGATACAATGCTGATCCGCAAAATCATTTACAGGAATTCCATGATGCCTGTGCCTTGCAAAATTTAGATAGTGAATGGCAAAAACTTAAGTTGTTCCCAAGGACCCTCACCAAAGAAGCAAAGAGCTGGTACCGGTCCTTAGAACCAAAAACCATCAGGAGGTGGAGTATGATGCTAGAACTGTTCAACGAAAAGTATTAAACGTACTCCAGAGTGTTCAATTTGTGTAAGCAGATCCAAGGCTAGAAGCTAGGTACACACGAACCCTTGGATGCTGCCACGACCCGCTATTACACATTGTTACATCGTTGCCCAGGCCATGGGTACGCTCAGCGGGATCAACTTCACCACATCATGGATGGGCTAAGGAATGAAACTAGAAGAACCCTTGGGACTTATGCCCAAGGGAGACTCTCACAACTTAGAGCCCATGAAGTACATAGCTTGTTGGAGCAAGTAGCAAATGAAGAAGGTGAGCTATGCAAAAGGGAAAGTGTGGAAGAGTACAACTGTGATCCCTCCCTTTGGAAGAAGGGAGTGAAATTTTGTGATGAAGAGGATGAGTCACCAATCGAAGAGTTGGTGAATCGGAAAACTTTGCCTATTCAAAAGTTAATAACCAAGGTATCGGCCAAAGTGGACCAAATGTGGGATTCCTTAGACTCAAGAATTGAAATAGTCTTGAAAATTGTAGAAGAGTCTAAGGTAGAACAAAGTAGTGACAAAGGTAAGAAAAAGTGGAGAGATTTAGGCCCTACACATAACAAGGGTAAGGGAAAAATCACTAACTTCGATGTGGCTGAGGATTTTGATTCAGATGATGACGGTGGATGTGAGATCTACCATTATGACCATCCTAAGGGATGTTTCCCCATCATCTCACATCTACAGGAGTCTGGGGTGTATGCGCTTAATCCAAGACTTAACCAACGATAAACACCCTACAGGTTACCTTATCCACAAGGTAAGCCAAGGCAGTTCCACCAACCCTTAACGTATTATCCAAGTGGAACTCCACCACAGCCCATCGGACAACATCAGCAGTGGAAATACCCACAGTCATGGGGGATGCCACCGCCAACACAACAGTACCCTTACTGGCAGCCCGATCCTTATGGTTATTATGTGTAGCAACCAATTTCTCCAAGTGACTCCATGGGTCACACAACCCTCAACCATCACTACCAAGTTTGGGAATACTTCAGAAGGACTCCTTCTCCTCCGGAAGACATCTCACACTCGTCCCATCCTCTTAATCCATCTGCGCCTCTTCCACCACAAGTAGTTCCCATAACACCTCCTGCCCCAACAATGCAAGGGGAACTTCCTCCTCAACTGCAGCAACGTCACACTACGAGAGCTGTAAATATCCAACTTGCTGTTGGTTCTGACAACTATAAAAAGAGAAGACCTTACTTCAGAACCAAAAGCCCAGATAAACTCTCACCACAACAAGCGATTAAGGCCATGTACACTCCTCCATCACCATCTAATACTTCGTAGCACCCTTCAGTCCAACAGAGTGTAACGTATACGGTTATGTTAACACATACTGTAACCGACTAGATCAAGGTAGGCCACCTTCCCAGGAAACTAACTGACCCTGGGAGTCCCTTAATCTATTTGTGGATCACCAAAAATAAACCACATAGGGCTCTTCTTGACTTAGATTTCAGAGTCAACTTAATTTCATGAGAGGTGTATCATGCTTGGAACCTGCCCCAACTTAAGAAGAGCAACATTTAACTAGAGCTGGTAGACCAGTCCATCACCATTCCCTTGGGATTGGTGGAGGATGTCATTACCACTGTATGTGGTTGGTCTTACCCAGCTGATTTTCTGGTGATCGAAGTTAACAACAATGAAGGGGACTTCCCAATTATAATGAGAAGGGCGTGGCTTAGTACAGTAGATGCATGCCTTAGGATCTGCGATCTTTCCTTGGAAATTTCGAAGATAAACATATGTGGAAAGATCGAGAAGAGAAAAGTTCCATGCATCACATACAGTGATTCATCGGGTGACGACATGGAGGAAATGCCTCCATGTAACAAGTGTGCCCAAGAAACTTTGCAACAAAGATGCCTGTATGTAGCAACCACACAACCAGTAGAAGACACCCCATGGTTGATAGCTCCTCGAAGGAGCAGAAAAATGTGCATGGAATGAACTGAAGAAAGCCATGCCAATAACAAAGGCATAGACACATTGAAATATGAGCATCTCCAACTTCCACCGCTCAATCTAAGATCATCAATTGGGAGAAGTTGGGCACTTCTACAAAATTCAAACAAATGCTCATTATTTCGGATCTCTCCCTTATAACTCAGTCATGGGGGAGATGGCCACCTATGCTGATCATATGGGACCCTCAGTCCTTTCAAGTTTTTGTTTTACATGTTTTTTTTACAACGTTTTTGTTTTACAAATTTATTTAAATTTTCTAATTTTTGTTTTACAACTTTCTTTAACTTTTATAGTTTTTGTTTTACAACATTGTTATAATTTTTCCATTTTTTATGTGTGTATGTGTGATCCACCCTGTAAGTTTGTCCCATAATAAGCATTCTCCATGATGGTATGAACTGTTTTCATATTGATTGCTAATGTTTGGTTTTTACCTTTAATTCACAATGTTGATACTAAGGTATGCTTCTTTTGATATGGCAGGCAATGAGACCACTTCATCCATCCATCCACCAGTTTCTATGGTTTCCCTCGGCTTGGAAATGTACAGTTCCCTTTCTTAATAATAACTTTAACGAATCAGTGACTGGGGATTTCTCAAACTAAGGAAGGACTCAAGGATTGAAAAGGGTGTGACTTCAAGAAAACTTGATGCTTTTGTGTTGGTCATTCTCTTAGGTGCTTGAATGTTTCTTCTTGAGTTTTCTTGCCATTCTGATGTTACTCAATTATCGGAAGCCGAGACAATAAAATGAGAAGTCTCTGCATGGTGTGGTTCTCACGCATAAAAACACCAAAAAAAAACCAAGTGAGAATTCAAAGCACACCCCTTAGACAAATAAACTTGGGCTACAAGCACTAGTTATGGAACCAAAAGTGTTCCCTCTAACTAAGGCCCTTCTCGCTTCCCATTCTCTCCTTTGTTTCGTCGGAATGGTAGTGGCTCTTGGAACGTGCATTCTTGTTACCCAAGTGGATGGTTTAACTGAATGCATTGATGCGAAGTCACTGGATGTGGTTGGTTTGAGGCTGGAGTTGGCATGAGATTTCCCATGTCACATTAATCATCAAACACACAAGGGGTTGTACACCACCTTGTTCTTGGGATTCCATTCCATTTCTCTTCTCTCCATCCTTCTCTCCATTACTCACCTCATTGCCAGTTGTATCACTAGTGTATATATTTTGGTTGATGCATTGTTTTCTTTTTGGTAAATGCTTGTGGTTAAGACTTTAACTCTTGTTTTAGATGACATTCCCTGGGCCTAAGAACTCTTTGAATGTGGGTTTGTCAGGGCATTAAGGGCATGAGCCTACTTTGGGGAGGACCCACTGACATTCCTATTTGGAGCCTTAGTTAAATTCTTTTCCTTAACATTTTGCAATTAATTTTATTTTTATTCATTTCCATCTTGACATCCACTTCATCGATGCCATAGTTGTCCCTTTTTATCTATCTTTCTTACTCCTTTTCCTTCTCCATTCTAACGCTACCGGCGGTTCACGAATAGTCATGGGGGTACGGTGCCTGATTTTTTCGATTTTCTCCTTGCCCCAAAATTTTTTGATTTTCTTCCTAACCTCTACACCTTCAGTAGTCATCAGTCACATATTCCTAGATCCATATCAACCATACCACAACCTAGCCAATGAGTTTACACCGAAGCAAGGTATCAATTACATGATGATTCAATTACCCTTGCTAATATATGATTGTGTTGTGTGTGCAGATGGTGGACATGCAAACAACGGATTGGATCTGGAGCAAGCACTTGGAATGGAGTAGCGTTGAAGCAGCTATGCAAGGAGCAAGATCAATGGCGTGCTTACAGATGGACAACGAAGGTGCAATTTTGGTGTTGGCAACAACAACACTTCTTTCTCTCTCTCTTTCTTAGCTATCAACAAAGGCCTAATGTCATTGTAATAAGGTGTTCACCCCTGTTGTCATGAACACCAGTTTTGTCAAGTCTTGTAATAATGATTCGTTCACATGTCATCCCATTAGTTCCATTTCCCTCAATAATTCCATACCTACCTGATATCATTGTAAGGAACTCAAGGACAAGTTTTCATTCAGTCATGGGGGTATGATGCGATGCGATATCGCATGCACCGCGATATCGCGTACGTGATATCGCGGCCGTCGCGATATCACGTCGTCCCCTACGATATTGTGTACGCGATATCGCAGTCTGCTACCAAATCTATAAATAAGAGGCAGCACTCTCCTCATTTCCCATCCTAGGCTAGAAGTAGCGAAGCTTTGGCGGATTGATCACCCCAGAGATAGAATATTTTCCATGTGCCTGTAGTAGGAGTCCCCCAAGTAAACGGTTCTTTATTCGAGCAGCTTTATACCTGAACGCAAGTTGTGTATGGCAATAAAGATGAGCTTTGTGGATAAACCTTGTAGTACATGGATAGGTTTTATTACATGTTATTTCTTACTTGTTGTTAGTGCGACATGAGTACGACTTGGTTACGAGGATTGACGAATGTGTACGGCTAACCAAGGAATCGGCTACTCATCGCGATTAGATTCTCTTCCCCTTATCTCCTAGAACGTGGGATGAGTACGACTTGATTATGAGCATCTACGGATGTGTACGGCTAGTCAGGGAATTGACTGCTCGTCAAACTTAGGCTAGTTAGGTGCCTCAGTATGACCACTTCGAGCACGTGCATTACGTGTGGTGATCCCTGTAACGATTAGCGTTTGGTAGCCACAGTTGCATAGTTCAGGGTGTGTACAGTAAGTGGGAATGGATGCTGACGCTAGTTAATTTAGATTTAGGACATTAGTTAGAGTTAGTTAGTTTCTCAACCCTTTGCTCTTAGCGTAGAAGACATAAAACCAGAAAAGACCAAAAAAATCATATACCTCAGACTTACTTAACCATACACCGTGACAACAACAAGTAAGTCTGGGAAGATAACGAATGATTAACCCCAAGTGTTCCATGGGGTGTTTAGGCATTTAGTCTACGGAGTTCAACTAGATCACGTGTGCTACGCTCATTTCTTATGGTTGAGTGTAGGGGTACCTCGCCACTCATCACCTATCATGAAGTACCTCCTCATCCTTTGGTTCTCTTTCATTAGATCATATATGTGATGTCTCTATTTGTTCATGCTCTTTATGATAAAACCTTTGATCACTTATTGCATCATTTTCAATTCTCCACTTCTCTTCATTCTCACTTATTAATACCTACACAATTTCCTTACCAAAGTCTTTTTGATAAGACCAAGCATTTATCTTGTTTTGATCATCATGAGTTACAATCACAATTTTTACAAACAAATAAAGTATTATCCTTATGATCAAAATTATCAAACCTATCTATGCTTGAGCTTGAATTTTCATGTGTGACTTGCTCTAAATTATTTGGCTATTTTTCAAGAGTATCCTCTTCTTGAACCTTGCTGCAATCCTTATTAAAAGAGGTTAGTTGTTGAATCTCAACTTTTATGTCTAAGATTTCATCTTTCACTTCAACATGAATAGCATCTAACTTAGAAATTACAAATTTTTTTGCCTTCCTAATCTTTAAATTCACTACACCTTTTGTCACACTTACCATCTTGTTCATCCACATGTGAGGAATTTTCATCTATAAGTGCCATGCATATGAGATGTGAATTTTTGGGAGAATTACATTCTTCTTTTTCACTTTTCTCACCATCATTCCAACTTGTATAAAAGTTGGTCTTTTTTGATTTCTTATCATTAGATCCATTCTTTAGTTGTAACTTTTTATCACTAGGATCACTAGAACATTCAAAGGCCATATGGCCTCTTCCTCAACAAACCCAACATTTTATGGAATGGAAATCTAAGTTAGGATTTAAAAATTTTCTACCTCTTTTTCTACCTTTGAGTAGATTGGGTCTTTGTTGTGATGCCATCTAGTTTCTTCTTGTTAGAAATCATTGTAGCTTCCTTAAAAGAAAGGAAATCTCATCTTTGTTGCCCTCATCATGTTCATTGAACTCCTTCTCCTTGGAGGTAGTCTTTAGAGAAATAAATCTTTCTTAGATTACTCCTTCACTTAGGAGATTCATTTCATAAGTAATGAGAGCACTTTGAAGCTCTTCAAATTTTAAGGTTGAGAAATTTCTGATCTCCTTCATAGTCATGACCTTTGGTCTAAACTCTGGTAGTAAAGTTTTGATCATTTTGATGATGACATTACTTTTGGGAAAATCTTTATCTGTTCCTTTAATAACTACAACAAGATCATTAGCTCTAGAGAAATAATCTTTTATTTTCTCACCTTCTCTTATTTTGAGTTTATCATATTCACTTTGTAAAACTAATAATTTTGATTACTTAACAATAGATTTTTCTTCATAAGTATCTTCTAAAGTTAGCCAAATTTATTTGGCCATTTTACATCCTGCTACTCTATTAAATTCAAATTTATTCAATGCATAATATAAATCATTTTTTGCTTTTCAATCAAACATGAACTTATCCTTTTCCTCCTATCTCCATTTGTTGTGAGGCTTAATGATGCCAATGGAGTTGTCGATAAGAAAAGCATAGCCTTCAAGGTTTGACTCCCACACTTCAAAAATCCATGGATTTGAAGAACCCTTGCATTCTAGCTTTCCAATAGGCATAGTTGAATTCATCAAAGATAGGTGGCTTTATGTAAGATGTCCTCTCCATTGTTTACTCTTGAAGTTGATGATGAAAAAAAAGAGAACCTGGCTCTGATACCACTTGTTGATTGTTGAACTTAGAAGAGGGGGGTGGGGGTGTGTGTGGGGCTGGGGTGGGGGTGGGTGGGGGTTGGAGATGAATAAGTTCTTCAAATTGAAATTCTTTGGACAAAGCACACACACTAAATTTAACATGGTTTTCCAACTTGGGTAGTCCACACTCAAAGGGTGGATCATAAGCACATCTCCAAACTTTGTTTCTCTTAAATGTGATTTTAAGGGTCCACACCCTATACAATCTTCAAGCCTTGCTCCAAAGTGTTCTAATGCTACACCAACCACTTAACCCCACAAGGTCCAAAGTGATTTTAAGGATGCTTGTAATTCCCATTATTTTTTTTCTTTTTCTTGATTTTTTTTCTTTTTCTATATTTTGCAATGTAAGGAAGAGAAGCCAAGAGAAGGATAGAGAAGGATATGCCCATGGATAAATAGTAGCACATACAAGGATTAATGATCAAACATTATATGTTTGCTAGATCCATGGGATGATGAGAAGAAATTTCAATCCATTCTTCAAGAATGTTTTGCATAAAAAGAGAAGCATACACATAATAATCAAGGTTGGAAAGATTGCCACTGCTAGGGAAAATAAGAAGATTCATCTTCGGTAAAATTTTTTGAAGACCTTTATAATTTTGTAAATTTTTAATATCTATCCAATATTTTTGTCATTTTGTAATACATCCACTTGAACAAAATTTTATAATGTGACTCTCCAATTTTGTAATGGTAGTCAATCTAGTCTTGGTTACCCCACAAATTTTGTAATGAAACTTCATCCATTTATATATAACTTTAGGACAAGTTTTTAGTTAGTCATGGAGGTATGATGAGACTTGATATGTCAGGTAGATGAGTCATGGGGATATCATGAAGCATCATTTTGTCAAGTGTATTAGTTGGTTGAGATATCATAGATGCTATATTGCATCTGCGTTGTAGCATCCATATTAGTGCATCTCAGTTGGCTGCTATATTGTAGATGCTATATCACATCTACTATATCATAGATGTGATATTACATCTACTTAAACTTAACTGCGTCAGCATATCCTTATCAATGCATTCTTGTTGACACATCCCTATTGATGCAACTAAATGCATTAATTCATCCCCATTGATATAATGCCTATATTTGCCTATAAATATGCAAGAACCTGTCATGTATTTGACACCATTTGGTTAGTAGTGTAGCCAAAATTTTGCAATTTTATTCTATAATCCTAGAGAATAGTCAGTGAGTGCCTATAGTGTGGATTTGAGTCAATTTTATAGAGTCTTATTCAAGTGATATTGTACTTGGATACATTCCATGAATGGCAATAAGATCAAGATTGATTCATATTCATTATAGCACTTTGACTTAGAATAGATTTATATTTACATTTCCATGCAAGTTAATCAATTGATGGAATGAGCACGACTAGTTTTAAGTGTAATCCCAGTAGTGTTATTGCTTGGTTCACCTAGTAGCATAACACTTGGTAATCCCAACAATGGATATGTGAGTTCATGACATGTATGGCAAGCTAGGAACAAGCACTCATTGCTAGTAGGATAGTTTAGGATTCATCTTCTTATTATTAATTAGTTTAAATAATTAATTTCTACATGATTATTTAGTTGGTTTAAGGGCCACACAACAACAATAATCATCTGCCTCACTTTTGACTAAATCATACATGACAAGGCTACCATTCATCCAAGTGGGAAGACAACAACTTGCAATCAATGCTTAACAATTTAGATACCACACTGGTTCCATCCACAGAATTCAACTGGATTGCACATGAGCTCTTGTGATTTTTATGGTTGGGTGTAGGGTGTACCTCCATCAACTATAAGTCACCAATGAACCTACTTAGTTTTAGGTTAGGGTCATGGCACCAAAATCTTTCTTTTTTTGTCTGTTGATTTTTCTACCTTAATCAATGAATATAAGTAGGGCCTAAAGAGGGTAAAAATCATAATAAGATGTTGATGTAGAAAAATTTCAATACTGACTTCTTGTTTTGGTTGTCTTGTAGTAAGATAGTAGTTATGTCATTGATATAAGTTACGTCTTTGATTGAGACCAAGTCTAGCTTGGGTTACTACTAGTGCTCCATGGATCATGGTAAGTAATGTAGTATTCATGCTTACTACTATAGAGAATCTAACTCAAACTAATTAACATGTCATAGAGATAAAAGTGTAACTTTCAATCCATGAATAGTTCCCGAAGCTGTACATTATGGTAACTAAAGGGATCTATGTAGTTGATTTGTAGATCTTATTAACTAATAGCCCATACTAGGTGTGTAACTTCTAAATGTAAGAATGATATAAGTGATAATGATACTAAAGTGAGAAGGTTTGTCAAGCATGAGGTTTTAGTTTAGGTCACACTTGAGGCATTGCTCATCTTCCTCTATAATTCCTCTAAATTTATCATGTTGGTTATGTATGTTGGGGTATACTTATAATCATTCTTTGAAGTTCCAACAACTCGTACAAATAGGAAGGGTACTAAAATAATTCTTTTAACCAAGATGTCTCCTTGAATGTATTCACCTTATAGTTGATATTTTTAAAAAATAAAATAAAGAGAAATTAATTGTTAGCTAGGAGGATGGCCCCTCCCTAACAAGATTTACATCACTTTCAATATTTGTACTTGAACTTAAAATAGTAAAAGGATTTGAGGTAACAATAGAAAGTTATGATAATATATTAGCATATGAAAGAATACAAGAAATTAGTGGTACATAATCTACATCATCATTACTTTTCCCCTTAATATTAATCTTACATTGATAACCCTCAACTATAACTTACTTCTTAACATTGGTTTTAATCTTTGAGTTAACATTGGTTTTGTTAAATACAAACAAACTTAGCTTATAAGTTATTTGTTAGCATTGGGTGATTGATAATCTGTGAAGCTAGAGTGGTTGTTGAGAGTTGGTAATTGATCATCAAAGATCCCTTGACATCAATTGTTCCGTATCTAATGAGCTTTTTCTTTATAATATACAATTTGATACTTATTAATATTTATTAAATTTGTTCATCTCTAACAAAGTGTTATTGAATCAAATGACAAAATCATTATTGAAAACTTGATGAATTTTCGCAAATGAAATTAAACACTTATTTTCTATAAGAAGATTTCAAATCTCTTCATTGGAAAGATTAGATAAATCTAGAACCTAAATAGAGATTTCTATTTCTGAAATCTCAATCATGGAAGATAAAAACACATATTAAATAATTATTTTCCATGAACAAATTATTGGAAAAGTGGAATCAATGAATGTTTTAGGTTGATTTTGTACATGGAAATATGTCCTATATTAAATTTTAGATAAGGCATATTCTGACCATAATAAGCTTTTAGAATTCATTATTCTAGTTGGGTAGACCTTAGAATGAGTTAAATTGTATCATATATAGAGAATAGTAGAAATTTTCTTTTTCTTTTTCTTGACAAGAAAAAATCACTTTTACTTGAGAAAATATTTGTATTTTTACTCATTTCATAAAATAAGCTAAGAAAAAATAATACAGTATGTTTTCCTTGAAAAGGACTCAAACCTTCATGCTTCTTAGCATAAGATTTTGAGCCACGCGTCTTTATCATTTTACCAGGAGTCCCATAGAAGAAAATCATTTAAATTTTTTTCCTTTTGAGGATTTCAATGTAGTATAATTTTTCAATACAAGAATGACCAATTTTAATTCATTCATTTTTTTCTAATGTCTTAGATCATTACAATTTGGTCATCTTCCTTGGTTAGGTTTTATTTCAAAGGAAACTTTAGAAGTCAATCTATTTTTTCATCTTGGTTTTACTATTAGTAGGGGCAAATATTCCTTTACTTTTTATTAAAACTAGTAGTAGATTTTTATATGTTTTTGGTTAAATATATTTCATGGCATAATAAAGAATTCAATAAACTAATGATTTTTCCCTTATTTAATAATACAATTAAGCACAATGTTAACTAATTAATTCTGATAAATTAAATTAGACTTTTTAACCTTTTTTTCATGAAGGATTTTACCATTACATGAGTTTGAAAAAGAATTTAGAATCTCTATCATAAATGCTAAAAATGATTTTTTTTTCAATTTTTTGACTACATATTGTAGGATGGATCTTTAGCATGAAAGATTTTCCTCCAAACTGTATACTTGAGTTTCATCAAATACAACTTTTCACACAATTTATATACATAGATAAGGTCTATTCTTTATGGATATAAATAGTGCTTACTTCATTTAGTATTTATTTCCTTTCTTTCTTTTGCTATGTTGGAAATCTTGTATTTTCCATATTTACACAATCAAGTCCTTATTTTAGAGTTGATGAGTGGCGAGGTACCCCTACACTTAACCATACAAATACGAGNTTGTTCTAAAAAGGTTGAGGTATTTTTCATTATTTATTGATACAAATAAAGTCAAGGAAGACTTAGGAAATGATTTCACTATTGAACCTTAAATTTTTTTAATGATACCATACTTTATTTTGTTTACAAAACATTTGTTATGAAGTTAGTCCTTCCCATGTTTCTTGAAAATTACATGACATCATAAAATGATATAAGTCTTAGATCAAAATATAGAATGTACTAGAATGCCCTCTTCAACAATCCTTGACTATGATAGCATCTACGTTTCCTTGAACAATGTGATATATCATACCAAGTAAATCTTTTATCCTTCCTCCTCTTATTAATACTATAGAACGTTATTGTAAATTATGGTTAGTACTAAAAATATAAGCAATAATTTCAATTTTAGAGGTTAATTGTATTAGAAAATTTAATAAGTTATATTTATTGTCACTTTACAAAACCATACATGAGATTTGCACCTCATATGACTTCTTTTTCGATTCTTTTGAAGTATGAAAGATTATTTGGATTTATTTTGTTATTTGAGAATCTTTCTATTATCCTCCATCACCCTCTTTTCTATTTTATTTCCTCATGCAACATCAATGAATCATATTTCCTTTTTATAAAGAAAGAATATGAATCTTTTTTTTCTCCTTTATTGATACACAATGTTTGAGTAAATAGAGAACTAGAAATTATTACATACCAAAATATCCTTAATATCTCAATATATCATTACTCTAAATCCAAAATGGAATTTAATTTGATGGATTAATATAAGCTTATTCATGCTACTAGGCACTAATTGATTTGGAATTTATTTGATTAAAGATCTTGGCTTTTGTGTTTTAGTTTGATTGATATGGGATTTCCAAGATCCTTTTGGTTACCAAAGTGGAATATCTATGTGTGATAAAATTGAATCAGCCATATAAGCTATCCAAATAGCAATATAGCTAAATTTCAAAGGTAGTTCCTTTCAATTTGTTAGTGATTATGACTTAGTGTTTTTTTCTTTTATGATAAACTGATAGCATTAGCCGTACATTTTTTTTAAATGGTAGAAATTTTAGGGTTGAGATTGTACCATAAGAGAGTAGAGAGAGGAATAACTTGTTAGAAATAAGATGGATTTGGCCAACATTTCTATTTGTTTTTCCTAGTGATAAATTTTATCTATATTCCCAAGAAAATGGGTGTCAAACCCCTATATATATATATATATAATTCAAGGTACAAAAGTAGAGGAGTATTGTAGAGAGGAAAAACTCCCAATTAATAAAAATGAAAGCCTTACTAGTTTTTGGAATGTCTTTTGAAGTTTTCATCTTTACAACCAATTCTGAAAAACCTCCCCTTTGGGGTAGAAAATCAAACATTTCATGAAAAAATTAATATAGAGTGAAGGGTAAGGAGGCCCCCACCCTATCAATAAAATCAACATTATCAAAAGATATCATCTCCATATCTTGGCTAATAGCTGAAAATAAATTATTAGTACTTAAAATATCTTGAACAGGTTGTCAATTCCAAAGATTTGAAATGTAATCACTAATAGATAGAATTCCTCAACATTTTTTAATAATGAAGAACTATTTAAAAACCATCTATATCAACAACATGTTTCAATGAGACCTTAGGAACACAGTTATTTCTCCTTACTCATGAAAGAATTCTTTGAAATTAATTTGATTAGAACCTTTCTTAAAGGTACATTTTGTTAAATAATAATAAAATAAAAGGGTAGACTAACTATTGAAACATTAGGAGAAGAAATCATTATAGGATCTACAACATCTATAGAAAAAACCTTAGTAGGATCTATAGTATTTGTAGAAGTCATAGTAGTGAGTATAGTAGCTTGGGATTAATGTGCTTGCATAGCCATTTTTTGTAGCATAAAAGGATATGAATAAATCATATGATCCTCTAGATGACAATAGTGACATGACTTTAAAAGATTATAATAAACAACCTTCTACACATAATTAATTTCACTAGCACACAGAAGAACTTCTTGCTTAAGCAAATCAAGATATATCTTAATCATATATTGAATTTTATGAAAATCCACTAGTTGTAACTAGGATTTCAAAGTGCTTTATTGGCTTAATTTGAGAGACAATATCCCTTTCAAAATTTTCAAAAATTAATAAAAGATTTAGTAATTGAACAAACTAAGGAACCCTTCAAAATTCAAGAGATGTTGAATTAAAAGAGGAAGTCCACTTTCGAATAATGAATAAAGCATGATGATGATCGTAACCAACAATATCAAGGATCTTAAGAACCGTTGATGAATCAACAAATTCTTCCAAAAAAAATGAGTTTAACAAATAAGATGCATGGATAACATCCAATCCTAGATCTTTTTAAACCATATTTAAATGACTCAAAAATGAAGTAAAAAACCTAGAATTTGCATGAAAACATACTTTCTTGAAATTTCTTGAGTAATAGAATCATATAAATCATCTTCTAACTCATAGAATGGCAAAGATGCAATGGATCCAATTGAAGGATCACTTACTAAATCTAGCATCATTGCATGTAATTCCAAATAGATTTGTTAGAGAAATATTAGATCCACTAAAAAAATCCATGTTTCTAAGAAAATAAAATTACCTGGGGTTAGGATATGGAAATACATCAAAAGTTCAAACACAAAAGAAAGATAGACTAAAGGTCTGATTTTTTTGGAATTTTAGTATAATAAGCACAAAGTTCATAGAATATTTGGATCTATTATTTTTCCATATAAGGAAAGGAATATAACTTAGTAAGAGAGCATTACCTTAACATGGTGAATGTCATTAGTTTGAGTCTGATCATCCTTACTGATGAGTTGCGGTTAGCTGCATCGAAAAGGCCCAATCGAAGGGGCCTAGTTGACAAGGCCTTGTCAACGTAGCCAACTGTGACTCATCATACCCACATGATTGAACAAAAACTCATCCTTGAGTTTCTTTACAACATTAAAAAGGTATGGGATTATCAACTAATTCTAGACTCAACAAATTAACTTGACAAAATTGAGTGCCTGAGTGTACAAATCAACACATTACAAAAAATTATGGTGTTCATGACATAAAAATGAACACCATGACATGACTTTGCAAAATTAGATAGCATGTCCTTTGATAGCATGAAGTTGGTTGGGAAGATCAAACAGTCCCAAGAGATGGAGGTTCCTGAGGCTCTAAAGGACCTTCGTTGACTTCAGGCACATGCAATGGCTAAGACTGCTACAATTTTCTTGCTACTGCTACAACTTCTGGTGGGAGGCAAAAAGCATCTCGCAATGCTTTCATTTTCTTCTCCTTACTTCTAGGATCATGCACCATCCATGCAGCTTTGCCAATGTGGGTCAAAACGGGCACATCCTAAGGATAGGAAATCACTAGAAATAGCTCCTTAGCATTGATGAACTAGGAAACGAATTATTTGTGCTCGATGTTAAATGTTCTAACTACATCTTTCAACTTCTGGTAATAATTCATTCTTTTGGTTAAGTTCTTGATAGTTAATTATTGATCCATGAATCATGCCTTGAGAACTTTGAGTTCAACATTTATTATCTCAATCTTTTTCTTGGGGTCCTTATGATGCTTCAACTCGGCCTTGTACAACAAGTACAAGCTAGCCACCTACTTTTCAAGTTCTGACCATGGTCATCTAGCAATTAGCATCGCTAATTTTGCATAGAAAAGATTGGTCAATTCCATGTACTCTATCATTTCTTTAATTTGCAACTCCTTTAGGGGGATCTCTGCTCTATTATAGGCATCTATTCCATCAATGATGGATTGCTATACTTCTTTTCCTTACTAGAGTTGCTTGATGGCCTCGTTTACTTTTGCCTTAGCCATTTGAATATGCTTTTCATTTACTCCCTTCTACAAGCCAACTTGGTCTCTATAATGATTCTTAACTCTTTCAAATTTCAAAGCCTCATTTTTCTAGGCAATAATGTCAATGGTAGATTTCTAGTGTAAGGCTTGGAATTCCTCCATAAACAAATTATGATTCTCCATAGCCAATTTGGCAAGCTACTCTTGCTATTGATGAATGAATTCCTGCATCTGTTGTTTTTTTGCATCAACATTGCATAGGTAGTGATTTTCTGTGGTCAGCGACTAATGTTCTTGGTGCATCTAAATCAAGTTCTTTTGAACTGAGTAGGTTTTTGCTTCTTCTATGGACTAGTTGAAGATGGCCATCACCATTTCCTCCTTAGCTTTTTTTAGTTGTTCTTAAAGCTATTGAAAAGCTTCATCTTTGGTTATTATTGGGTTGAGAAGTGAAGGATCAGCAAAATGGGCATACAATTTAGTAACTTTTGCAACCAAGTATTGGTTTTGTGCTTGGGTCATTTCAAGTTTCTTGTTTAGGATGATGCACTTTCCCTTTGCTTCTAGTAGCTTTGATTAGGTTGTAGTAATGTTATCCAAAAAATTGAAGATATCTAGAATCGATTTCTTGGTCCCCACTAGTTGATCCAACAACTCTTTGTGTTAGGCTGCACTCAATTTTTTGCTGATCATGCCTATAGATGTTTGCACATCTTTAAGTGTAGATACATCTAGTATAGATGTTGTAGGTGCATTGAGTGCTTTAGCAATTTGGTTAGCAACTACTTTAGTAGTAGTCTCCTACCCTTGGTGCTACATGACTAATATAGTTGCCTCCTCACATTCCTCCAAGTGCATCAAAAAGGAGGCAACATTCCTAGAGATTTTTGGGAATAAATGATGTTGAGATAAAGACACCGTCACCTCTCAAGCATTGGGATTTGACTTTGTAGGTAACTACATTCCATAAGCAAAGAATATCAATCCACGTCTTTTTATCTGGCTGATTGTTTGAGCCACCTCATTAAGGTAACTCATTGAAGGTTGATATATAGGTGGGTCTTTGCCACTCATTCCTGCATGCTGCTCCTATTCATGCAAGAGCTATTCTCCAATTTTGCACATGTGCTCAATGTCTATGTAGACCTTTAGCATTATTTCTTGAGTAGACAATGGAGGTGGCGGTTATTGCTCCCCTTCTTTAGTCATGGTAGGTGTCTTGTCCTTCATCATTTCAGACCATGAGGCTAAAGGAGCATGCCTAATCATGTTATTTTCATAGTGGATGATCCATGCCTTTTTGCAAAGTTTCTGAATGAGGCATGTGAAAGGAAGGATTTCCTTCCACATTAATTTTCTTTGAAGCACTTATTAATCTCTAAATAGATCAATTATGGAAGGTTTGCTAGAAATATCCCACTTAGAGCGATGCATGCTTAGGTAGAAAAAGCAGTCACCTTACTAGGCCTCATTATTGGATTGAGGTGATAGGATGCTATTTTAAAGTATATGCACTCCACCACTGTGAGTGTGTTAAACTCCTTACGATCGACCCCGTAACACTGCTGGGTCCACTTCTTTTTGGCCTTAGGGTTAACTTGCATTGATAGCTTTGCTAGTTGTGTCCCAGTATTAAGCAACCCAAGCACTTGTGCGATAGCTTCAGCTGAGTAGGACACTTGAATATCCTTGATCTTCACTGTAGAGCTTCCCCTTCTATTATTCCAAAAGAGGTATGTCGCTCCCATGTACCACTCTCCACTGGAAGTGATGATTGGCCACATGGAAGAGGTTTGCAATTTTTTTTCACCTCTACTAGAGCATGCTCTAAGAATGGATCAAAGTTCAATTCCTAGAGAACTGATCATTGGATATCATGAGGCTTGATGGTGTCAAGGTGAGCTTGTGTTAGTGTGACTTCAAGCCTTGGTATGGGTCCTTGTGCTTTCCCTTGCTGTGATTATTCTGTTGGAACTTCTTCTTTGGGAATCTATTAAATAGATTCCACTTTTGACTCCTCTCAAAGAGGTCCCATTGCATGGGTTGCCTCTAGTGACTCCTAAGCTTGTTCTTGTTGGCCCCTTCTAGTTCTAGGCTATTTCTCCCTTGGTTGAGAGGGTCCTCCCTCCTGCAGTCATTTCGGTCTTGGTGCCATCTATCATCACAACATGACCAAGGGTTAGCAATTATTGTGTAACATGAAACAATTAGGATACTTTATCCCCTTAGGCTAGTTACACTAGGCTAAGTTGTGATTATGGCTAATTTAATCAATTTTAATCATTATTTTATTTGTATTTTAATGTTAATAAGTCATTTCAAAGGATGTTGGAAGGGTTAACTCTCAAAATTTGATGGTTTCATATCATTATATTCATTAATCCTTTGGGGGAGTTAGAAAAATTTTCAAAAAAATTTCATCAGAAACCTTAAGGTTTGTAGCCCCCATGATGAAGTGCTTACTTTTGGTAGCTATAGGATCAAAGAACGGAGTGATTTGGACAAACGATTGGGAAGTTATGGGCTCTAGAATGTTTTGGGCTCTGAAAAATAGCAAAAACTCCCCTCTTATTATGACGTAAATGTTAAAAATTGCAAAGTAGGTGATGGTATTTATAGGATTTTTGCCATGCATCAACGAGGCCTAGTCGATAGGGCCCCATCAATAGGGTTGGCTGCATTGACTAGGCCTAATCAATGTAGCTGTTGATCACCATTGACTTTTGTTGACTTTGGTCAAACTTCCAAAATACAAGGAGTTTTTGAATGAAATTAGGATTAAATGGAAGCCCAAAAAGCCACGAACATGATTAAAATAGTAGAAGAGGATATTTAAGTTTAGAAAATTGAGAAAAAATTTGAGAAAATGGTTTGAAGGATGAATTTTAATGAAAGTTTAAGGAGCACAGAGTAGGATACACAATGGAATATGTAAAAGATAGGATTTTAGTAATGTCAAAAGTAAGGGACTTAACTAATCAAACTAAGAGATATGCAAGTGGTCCTTCCCATAGTTGGCACATGTCCTTTTTGCCCTTGCATAGCCTCAACTAAGGAGTCTATGATCCCCATAGTTGATTAATGACCATGAGAAGTTAAGGACCAAATAAAAAGAATCTACCCAAGAATTCCAACACATCAAACAAAGACATCAAGCATAACGTAGAAATTGGCAATGACATGAGTTATGGCAACATAAATGGATGACTAAGAAGGTGGGATGGAATCCTGAATTAAGGTCATAAGAAGTCCCTTGTAAATTTTATGTTTAAAATGACCTAAGAAGATCCATCCTTAGTCCAGACCAAAGCCAGCCTCTTTTAGTGACTTTGCATCATCAATCCAAGACTGATCTACCCCCTTGAGACACAAGAGTTCTCCCACAAAACAACCACCATTCCACAAAGAGAAGAATAGAGAAGTAGGAAGTGAGATAGGGCCTTAGATAGAGGGGACCTTCAGGCATGGGTAACATGTCTTTCCAGTTCTGTAACCAGTGCTTGTAGCCTATTTATTTGTCTAAGGGGTATGCTTTGAATTCCCATCATGTGTTTTTTTATTTTTATTTTATTTTTTGTTTTGTTTTGGATGGGAACCACACCATGCAAAGACTTTATTTGACTTCATGTTATTAGAACATGGAATGGTAAGTAGTCAATGAAAAAACTTAAGCACTCGAGTAAGTAGAAGAGTACAAAGAGTAGTAAGTTCCCTTGAAGTCACATCCTATACAACTCTTTGAATCCTTTCCAATTTTGGAAACTACTAAGGTTACCAATTTATTAAAAGTTTCTTTAATGGAGGGGACCTCAAACTTCCAAAACAAGGAAAATCATAGAGTTTTTGAATGAGTGGATGTCGTGGAATCACTACCTATTCCATGAAAAATAAACCATGTCATAGTTATTAGACAAAAAAATTCAAAAATAGAAACCATACATTGATAATCATAACATTAAGCACCAACCATCATTAGTAAATAGCAATAGTGGCACTATGTCCTACGGTAATAAAGCACTTTTATTAGCAAAAATAGTGAAAAGTGACACACACAAAATAAAATAAAATAAAGTAAAAAATATAAAAAAGTATAAAATATTCAAGAAAGATAAAACATACTGACAATGTTGTAAAACAAAAATCAAGAAAATGGATAAAAATCACAAAGTGTAAAAAAAAATGTATAAAACAAAAAAGGTGAAAAACTAAGAAGCCTTGTGGATGGTTAGCATGGATGGCCATCTACTACATGACTATGTTGGAAGGAGGAGATCTAAATAATTGAATGTGATTGTCCATTCGTTGAGGTGGTAGTTTCACTAGCTTGTCTTGGTTCGAGAAAAGGTTTTACTTGTTGGATATTGACCAACTGCTTTCTATGTGGTCTCTCAAGTTTGTAGATTAACATGAACCTAGAGGAAAAGGTTTGATCAATTATATAAGGTCCCTCCCACAAAATTTAGAACTTTGACTTTTGGGGCATGTTTGTGGGGTTCTAGTAGAGAACCTTATCTCTTGGTTGAAATTTCGCTTTCTATATTTTGAGGTCATGACATTGCTTGTTAAATGCCTTGTGCACCTCATTCAAAGATAGGGCCACTAATCTATTTTCATCCAACGTGTTGACGTTGATCAATCTTTCTTTCTATGCTAAACTTAGGTCAAAATTTAGATCATAGGCTATTGAGAGTGTACGGAGCTCAGATTGAATCAGGAGCATTGGAAGTTTTATGTACACTAGCTTGTAGGGGGAGTAGCCAATAGGGAGTTTCCATGTTGAGCAATAGGCCTAGAGGGAATCATTGAGTTTTGTACTCCAATCTCTCCTATATTTGCTTATGATCCTTATTAGGATCTTTATGATCTCCTTGTTAGTTACCTCTGCTTGACCATTGGCCTGCGGGTAATAGGGTGTTGTTAATTTATGTCCAACTCGTAAGTATTGCATGATTTTTTTTAAAGTTGCATTTATAAAATGAGTTCCATTATTAAAAATTAGTACACGTGGCATCCCAAACCTATTCACAACATTCTTTTATATGAATTAAGCCATAGTGGATGATGTACAATTGGTGACAGTTGCTACTTATGTCCATTTTGTGCAGTAGTCAACTACTATGATGATATATGCCTTTTCATTAGACATAGGTGTGATTGGATTCATGAAGTCAATGCTCCATATGTCAAAGGGCTTCAATGGTTAAATCCACTATTGAGGATCCTCCATTTAAGTAGTTATCCCACCATATTATTGATAGTGCTCACAAGATTGGATGAATTGGTGGGCATTCCTGAAGATTAGAGGCCAATAGTATCCTACCATCAGGATTTTTATGGCCATGCATCTCCTTGCATAGTGGCCTCTACAAGGCCCTTCATGAGCATCTTAGAGAACACGCAATTGATTTGCATCAGGAACACACCAACAAACCAGGCCATCGATGCACACCTTGTAAAGGTGTTCATTGATTTCCATGAAGTACTTTTCCCGATGAAGAAACTATTGTTTTTTCCTAAAGTCTAAATCTTGTGGCATCTCCTGAGTGAGAAGGTAAGTAAGGATGCCATTGTACCATTTTGTTTTAATGGGTACTTGGTCATTGATTACTCCTGTAAAGAGAAGTTCATCTAAAAAATGATTAGAGAGTAGACTCTCCTCTTTTATATTATCCCATCTTAATTGAGAGAGGTGGTCAACGACCATGTTCTCAGTTCCTTTAATATTTATCATCGTGAAATCGAATTCCTATAAGATCATAAGCCATCGTATGATACAAAGGCTCACCATTGGTTTGTTCATTAAGAAGTGAATGGCACTGTGGTTTGTATGTACAAATGCTTTATCACCAAGCACATAGTGCATAAAATTTTCAAGAGTGTACACCACTACCATTAATTCTTTCTTTGTTGTACTGTAATTTCACTATGCACCCACACTGCTTCAACTCTTATAGTGGATGTAATATGGATGTTTCTTATTGTCCAACTATGTAAGCATGGCTTCCAAGGCATAATTAGATGCATTTTTCATTATGTGAAATGGTATAAACTAGTTTGGTACCCATAGAATTGGAGTTTCTATGAGTTTATCTTTTAATTATTGGAATGCATGTTCACATTCCTTGGTCTAGATGAGCAGAGCATCTTTCTTTGTAAGCTTAACCAATGGCTTTACAATCTTAGAGAAATTCTCTATGAATTGTCAGTAGTAGCTAGTGTGTCAAAGGAATGATTGGACATCTTTAACTATCTCTGATTAGCATGTAATTCCTTGGATGACCCTTATCTTTTTAAGGTCTACCTTAATCCCTTTTTGTGAAATTTGGTGCCTTAGTACTATGTCCTCCTAGACCATTAGATGGATTTTTTGCCAATTAAGCCTAAGGTTCATTTCAATACATCTTTTTAGAACCTACTTA
The DNA here is from genome assembly GCA_015680685.1 of Gnetum montanum. Classification (NCBI taxonomy): domain Eukaryota; kingdom Viridiplantae; phylum Streptophyta; class Gnetopsida; order Gnetales; family Gnetaceae; genus Gnetum; species Gnetum montanum. Next base: position 402,745 of record MNCI01026608.1, read on the forward strand.
AGGTAATCTAGTGCTTGCTCAAATGTAGCCCCATAGGTAGAGAAGTCATCCATAAAGACCTCTACCTCACTACCAATTTACTATTGAAAATATTAAGAACTAGGCATTGAAATGTTACAAGGGCATTTCACAAACTGAATGGCATCTTATGATATGAAAAAGTCCCCAAAGACTCATGAATGCTATTTTAGCTTAATCTTCTAGTGTGATTTGGATTTGGTTATAGCCACTATAACCATCCAAGAAGCTATAATAACAATGCCTAGAAATAGTGTCCAACACTTAGTTCACAAATGGTAATGGGAAATGATCTTTAAATGCTACCATATTTAATAGCCTAAAATCAATGCAAAGCTACCACTTTTTTCCTTTCTTTGGCACAATTAAAAGTGGGCTAACCCACTCAGTATTCACGATAGGATAGATGAACCTCGCCTTGAGGAGTTGTTCTATTTCCTCCTTGATGATCTGCTTCAATTTGGAGTTTAGTTGCCTTTATGGTTGCCTTCTTGAATTCATGGCTAGGTCAGTGTAAATGTGATGTTGGCATATTCTTGAATTAATTCTAGTCGGCTTAGGATATGACCAAGCAAAGGTTGTTCGCCATTTGGTAATCACCTTTAATAGCTTTTCTTTTTATTTAGGAGTAAGTTTGGCATTAATGATAATTGGTTTGCCATTGTTTAAAAATGCATACTCCATGCCAGCTAGTAGAGTTTTTAACTATATGGGCTCTTGCTTGAAATTATTAGGTATTTCCAACTCTTCCCAATAGGTATCTTCATCTTCATCATAAGAGATTTGGTGATGAACTTGCTTAAGTTCATTCATGCCTTTAACATAACCACATATTAAGCTCTCGGTTGGTTCCATGCATAGTGTGCTATTGTCAGAGTTAGCTATCAACCATTGGGTATCCTCTTATTTTGTGGGTGCTATGTACAGACACATTTGGATATTTGTTTCTTGTGCACAATGATTACATACTTTGATGAATGTACTTTTAATGAACCATATTTTCTATATGCAATTGCACTTATTATTGCTATACATGATACATAGAACACACTTCTTCTCTAATTGTACAAATTTATTTTTTTTGGAGATTTCCAAGGAGAAGTCCCTTATGCCCATTTGTGCATCAATCGTGCTTAAGCATGCCCTTTCCATAATGATGGGGAAGTCACCTTTGTAGCTTTCAACCTCAATCACCAAAAAATTGGCGAAATAGGACACAAAAAAATTGTAGTTGCAATGCCCTCTACTAGCACCAAAGGAACAGTGATTGACTAGTCTAAGAATTCTAAACAGATGTTGCTCCTCTTGAGAGGTCGTAGGTTCTAGGCCTTATACATGTCATGAAAGATGAGATTGACACTAGAACTAGAGTTAAGAAGAGCTTTTCATGGCTCATGTCTAGTGATCTGCAAATAAATAAGAGGACTTCCTAGGTCATATCTTTTAATGGGAAGATTGCCAACCTTGATTCAATTAGAAACAACATGAGTTAGCATCACAATGTAGATTTGAGATGACATTTGGTTTGAAGAGCACTTAAATGTGTTTGATGCAGAGGATGATGGTGTTGGAGATGTAGGGTGACTAATATGATTAGGTTGTGAGGGATTGGGAGGACTGTTGGGTTAAGAAAATGGTCATTTTCCTAGATCAATTATCTTAACCACTCGGCTAGAAGGTTGATTGCAAATTCATAGCCCTTGTAGCATTTCATTACTACAGCTATGGGGGAATTTCACCTTGCATGGATGGAGCAAGAGGTAACTAGGTAGAGGGCCAAGGGATGTGTGTAGATGGATGCAGAGGATGGTATGAGTATGCATGATTTCCTCAAGTAGATGATGAATGAGTTTGATGGTACTTTTGAGGGTAATAGTGATTCTTGAATGAGGCATTGATTGCAGAGCTTCGTGGAGAAATGGGTTGCTAAACATAGTACCCATATGGATTTGATTACCTATAAGGGTATTACTACCTTAGCAGTGGTATTCCCTATGATTGTGATTGGTGCCATTATTGGTATTGCTCATACGGTTGTGGTGGAGCTCCACTTGGATAATAAGCTTGTTTTTGCTGGTGGAACTACCTTGGATTGCCTTGAGGATAAGGCAATCATCTGGGTGCTTGCCTATGTGCTAGTTAAGGATTCAATGCATACATCCCAACCTCTTGTAAGTGTGATACGATAGGATAGCATCCCTTTGGATGTTCATATTGACAAATGTCATAACCAGTATCATCATCATAGTTGGTTTCCACAACTTCTTCTACTACAACAGCTTTGCCCTTACCTTCTCTGGTAGGCATGTTTAGCTTTCTTCCATCTCCTATGGTCATGGTCACTATTTTATTCTTTGGATGCTTTAGTGATCTTCATAGTAGTTTGGAAATTTTCATCCAAAGAGTCCTATAATTTCTCAACCTTTGCCAAAATATTAGAAATAGATTTTTAGATATGCAAGGTTTTTTAGTTTACCACTTTTTTAAGTCGTGTGTCCTCCTCTTCACAAAATTAGACATCCTTTTTCCTTATGGAAGGGTCCCTATTATACTCTTCTACACTTTCTCTTTTTTGCAACTCACCTTCTTCTTCTACTACATGCTCTATTAGCCTTTGTATTTGATGAGCTCTTATTTGGATAGTCTCCCTTAGGTATATACCCTAAGAGTTCTTCTAGTTTCTACTTTGAGCCCATCTATGATGTTGCAAAGTTGTTCCCTCTAAGAATGATCATGGTCAAGGCATCAATGTAAGAGAGAATAATATCTACCCATGGCGACATCCAAGGGTTCATGTGTTCCCTATTTCTAGCTTTGGATTTGCCTTCTTAGATTGGACACTCTAGAGTATGTCTGGTATTTATCATTAAAGAGCTCAAGCATTGTACTCCATTTGTGAATGGATTCCAACTCTAAATACCAATACCAACTTTTAGCTTCTTTGATGAGTATCATGGAGAACAGCTTAAGTTTTTGCTAATCATTTTCAATGTTTTGCAAGGCATAGGCATCATGGAAAGCTTGTAAATTTTTCTATGAATTAGAGTTGTATCCCCCCTCTCAAATCTTGGGATATTATTCATGTCTAAGTGCTTGATCTGACTATCTTTTACATGCTTAGCTGGGATCTTAACCACCTCTGCAATGTTAAGAAAGCTTCAAGTCACCAACATGGGTTTATCATCATCATTTCATTGATGGCATCAATGATGGTTCCTGCCACCCCTACGTTCTTGGTGGCCTTGACGGTCATTATTGTCTTGTTAATCGCCTTCATCATGATTATTTTAATGGTGACTTCTATGAGAACCAATAGATGAAGAGGAATTTTTGGAATCAAATGAAGAGGATGAAGAGGAAGGTGGACCACCACCACCACTACGATGCCCATCACCACCTCTTTGCTCATTACGATCACCATCTTTAGATCCCTTGCCATTATGAGGTTTGCTCAAGTTCCTGCCTTGATTGTCACTTTTTCCTGAACCTAGTTTATTAGTAGTGGATCGTAGGTTCAAGGCCACATCCTCATCACCAACAACAAGGGGTGGAGAATCTTCATGTTGAGAACCACTAGAAGGAGGATCCTCATTATCAGTTCGGTTTAACAAGAACAAGGAATTAGCAAAGTGTTTCCCCTTTGCAAAATCATGGTGCTTCTATTAGTGTCGATCATGCTTGTTTTATGTTTTAGTGGAACAACGAGTGTCATAACCATTCACAACATATTCCTCTTGAAGGTCCAAGATGCCTAACTTATTAAGGATTTGAAGTAGTAGCTTGGGAATAGATCGATTAGGGGGCATTACAATGTTGCTCTCCATGTCACGCCATCGTAGTTGCTCATCTTGGTGTAGGATGAAGGTGAAGTCTAGTACATACTCATCAAGATGAGTATATACCACTTTGCACTCTTGTGGGACCAGGAGTTTAACATCTTCACACCTGTGAAAAGAAGACATTTTCCAATAAGTAAAATATCAGTGTGCTTTTGTAATTGTATGTCATGTGAGAGTAATATTGACCTTGAGTTTGTCCAATGATATTAATAATGGTTACTAATCCTAGATAGTGCATGTTTCAACAAATAGAGTCCATAGTAATGGCAGAAATGATGAGCGATAAGGTACCTCTACACCCAACCATATGAATCACAAAGAATTCACATGCGATCCGGTCAAATTCTATGGACTTTATAATTTTCGGTGCACTAGTCTTCTAGGTAGTGAACCTTGTGAAACACCACAAAAATTTCGAACTTGATACTTGTTCGACAAGAAGCAGGTCCCTAGGACCCACGGATAACCAAGGCTACATTTGGTGTCGCACATTGCAACTTTGGGGATCAAAGTGCTTAATTTGCACTAAGTATGCAGTACCAATGTATACACCCTGCGTATACGCCCGACATCAACAGCGTATACGCCCGATGTAGACATCCAACTTACACGCCCGACGTGCACACTTCACATGTACGCTCGGCGGGTACGGCAAATGTTTACGCCCGACATGGAATCTCTAAAGATAGAATGAAGACATCATTGAAGAGCAAGAATTGAAGCAAGTCGGCAATCATCAGCGTATACGCCCGGCGTATACGCCCAGCCATTGTCGGCGTATACGCTCAGCGTGTAGGCCCAGCATCCACAGCATCTACACCCAGCATATCCAGCGTATACACCCAGAGTCTACGCCCACCTGATACAGCGTATACGCTCAGCAGATGTAATATGTTGTACACTTGTAAATTTTACGCCCTTTTTGCACCCGGTCAATGTCCATGTGTCGCCCAACCCGAGTCTAGCGTAACAACCGATATAAAAACCCCACTTTTCCACTTGCACGAGAGGTGGCAAAAATTCCAGAGCATACCAGAGAACATTTACACTGCGCACCAGAGCTAAAAACCCTTTTATGCTGGGCACACGGTCTCTACGCTCCGCCTACAGCGCGAACCAGTCGAGTCATCCTTGCATCCACTGGGGCTTTTCGTCTTCTTTGTGTTCCATCACAACTGCGTTAGACCGGTGCACTGTACTCTCATTCTGTAATATCATTTTTTACATTTTACGCTGATTTCTTACATGTGTTCTGTTTACGCTCATTTACATTTAAGCCCCGTTCGCATATGTTACGCTGTTTATGCTCTCGTTTACGCCCGTTACGCCGTTTACACATAACCCAGCATATAGCACTTCGGCATACATTCGGGGAAATCCTTGTCTGATCCGCGTGCATACCACCCAAGGTGCTCTGCCTTCGTGCATTCTAGCTCGCCCTCAGGCGAAGGCAGGTTCTTCTGTGCATGTCCTGCGATCTCGCGGTCTCTATTTCCTTCCAGCCAGTGACCGACGATTTCAGGCGGTACAGAAATTGGTGCTAGAAGGAGGGCATCTTAAAAAACCTTACTTGCAAACTTCCCAGCGTCTACGCTGTTGAGCATATACGCTGCCAACCACACGCCGCTTCCTGCTGAAACCATTCCAGTGTCTATGCAGCCCGGTCGGGAAACTCAGCCTGCAAACTATCCAGTGTCTACACTGTTTAGTGTTTACGCCGTCCCTGTTAAAACTTAACCAGAAAACCATACGCTCCATTCTCTACGCTGTCTTGTTTTACTCTGTGCCTTGTTTTACACTACACTCTATTTTACGCTCTATCCTGTTTTACACTGTACTTTGTTTTACGCTAAGCCTTGTCTTATGCTGTACTCTATTTTACGCTGAGCTCTGTTTTACGCTAAGCCTTGTCTTACGTTGTACTTTGTTTTATGCTCTATCCTGTTTTACGTTGTACTCTGTTTTACGCTGAGCCTTGTCTTATGCTGTACTCTATTTTACGCTGAGCCTTGTCTTACTTTGTACTTTTTTTATGCTCTATCCTGTTTTACGCTGCACCTCGAAGCTGAATACGTTGCCTAGCGTATACGCTGCACCCCTTACACTGTCTACGCTGACGCTATACGCTGAACATTGAAGTGTATACGCTGCACTTTACCACCTAGTTTACGTTGTACTAAGCAGGCTAATTTCACTCCTCTACCTCGTGTCATACTCTCAATAGGTCATCATGAACCCTGTAAACACAACCACCGCAACCGCTCAAGTAACCGACGTCTTGAGCACCATGGCTGTCCAACAGCCTGTTGCGCAACACCGGGGAGGACAACCCACAGTGGGGCCTCGCCGGTTCCTAAGGTTGCAAGGGAGAGACCCGACCTCTAACATTATAACCCAGGATCAGTACAATTTCATATGAATTAAGATACAAGCTGGCCTGGCTGTAGACCGAGCCGAAATGGAGGTAAAGAGGTAGTTCGAACTCTTTTAGAGAGGGGGACTCGAGTTCATCCCTTCACCGTATGACGTAATCCCTGTTCCGGAGTAGTATTCAGAGCTCATCACACAGCTCCTCCTGCAAAGGAGCCACTCGCTGGATCAACATGCGCTAGAGCCCCAACTAGAGGAAGAGGACGAATTCACTGCTCAATCTGAATAAGAGGATTCTTACCACACTTTGAGCCCGCAAGCACACATTAACCCCATTTTTCATCCCGATACAGGGGAAATCATGCCCCTCCAGCACCTCAGGTTCACTCGTGCCCAAGCACCACCACCAAAAACATCAGCACTAGTGCATATTCCTCCCTCGAGCGACCCCCAACCTAACACCTTCCCTCTCACAATCATACCCGCTGCAGCGGCAGGCTCGTCCTCACAAGCACCGCCCCCTCACGATAGCATGGGAGTGACATTTCCACCCTGAGTGATAGGGATGCCACACATAATACCAGCCTCTACATCTGCCCACTACATCCCTCACATTCAAATGCACGCAGTCCCCTCAACTGCCGTAACTCAACAAGGGGTCCCTTCGCACAACGTGGCCGGGCAATGGCCAGCGATGGGTGTGCCATCACACCAACCCGCTCACCACAATGTGCCATCTCACACATTTCCACATGTTAACATTCCCCAAATATGACCACAACCGTAGCAGCAACAACCCCCTGTATATAATGTATCATCCTTAGCGCCACATGCTGTTCACCTTTCACAGACACAACCACCGACCGCACAACTTTCGGCCTTTCAACCCACCATCCAATAGTCTAACCTGTATAATATACCACAACCATAAGTTGCCTTGTCACCTAGTGCCCAAGATTGGGCAGATGC
>MNCI01026608.1:410556-426620 GCA_015680685.1 Gnetum montanum
AAGGGAGCTGTTAACGATTTCTTTAAATCCAAGCTGTATTACCTTAACGCACGTAATCTTAACCAGGCTTTTGTACAAATTAAAAATATAGAAGAAGCGGCCCAAAACAGCCACAACCCTGCATACTTAGCCTTCAAAAATCAACACACTAAGAAAGATAAAGAGAAGGCTAAGACAACCATAGTAGCAATAGTAGCCGTGCAGCAAACAAACATGACACACCAAAATAAACCGCCCGCAGCCCCCACTAACTACAATAAACCAACTCCCAAAACCGCGCTGGAATCATCATCATCGCAAAACCCAACAATGAACCGTACGCGAAACTTCGAGAGAAAAGAACCCTCTCAATATACGCCTTTGCCAATGAAGCCCTCTCAGCTCTTTGATCAACTCCTGAAGGCTGGGTTGATGAAACATAAATAGTTATCCCCCACGGCCATCCAGAGACATGATCGGTTCTGTCAACTTGTTCAGAACCCAAGCTTAGCAACGCCGGATGAGTTGCCCATACCCAAAGGCTTCAGAATGGATCGTTTTTGTGACTACCATCAACGGAACAGGCATGGTACGGATTACTATTTCACCTTGAAACAGGATATTCAGCAGATGATCGATGAAGGCCAAATCACTTTTGATGAGGCCAATCCGGTCCAACCACAAAATCAGGCCATGGGGGTGTATAAAGATCCCCTGAACACCAAAGAGGCGCCATACGTCATCAATACAATCTACCTTGATGATGATTCTGATGCACCCAACATTAACATTGTCTATCCCCAATATAAACAGGAAACACCTAATAGGCCGTTCGTAGTTCAGATTCCTCCCGCTGTGTCCACACCCACGCCTCAACCACCACATGCCCCCCAGCAGCCATACGTAGTCCAGGTTCCCTCGGTTGTACCCACATCTAACACCATGACATGCAATAAACCATACGTGGTGCGTGTCTCTCCCGTCATTCCCTCAAATGCATCAACCCCTCCTACTCGGCCTGCCCCTTTCATAGTCCGAGTACCACTAGCAGTCGCAACAGCAGAGGTCCAACCTCCGTCGAAACCAACCCCATATGTCGTTAGGATACCCAAAAATCCTAATGATTACCAAGCCTCCACCTCACAAACGCAAGGCAAACCCAGCCCCTACGTCATTAGGGTACCTAGCCAGCCTTCCACTCAATCACATCCGACTGTCCAACCACAACCCCACCCGCCTCCGTATGTGGTGCGAATCCCAGGGTAGCCTGAGGCTCCAAGACTAGCCCCACCTCCACCCCACACACAAGAACGCCTAGCAAATAGGCTTACACGTGAACGTGTGGAGAAGGAATGTCAATGGTTAGCTCTGGGGCCACCTAAGCCCATTCCACTTAACTTTGTACCTATGTCGTCACCTAACAACCAACCAGACGCAGATAATGAAGGCGAATCATCTGAAAAACATGAACCACTTAAAACGACAGCTTCAAACAAAAATGACAAACCAACAAAACATGAAATAAAATTGTTGGGCCCAATGGACCCAGTTATCATTGATAAAAACGCCCCAAACAGTAGAGACTTAGCAATGGCCTTGACACAAGTCACCCAAGCATTGAAGCAAAAGAATACTTCGTTGAGCTTGTATGACTTGGTGCTAACATCCCAAACACATCGAGAAGCTCTAGTATGCATGTTAACGTTGATCCCGGTAAGCAAGGACTTGCCCCCGAACGAACCCACCATCCATGCGGTAATGTACTCGTCTCACGGGACCACTCCTATACCCTTGAGCTTCCATGATGACAACATTAAGATGGACAAGAAAACAAGGGAAATAACAACAGCCCCCATGTTTATAACGATATGCATAAACCAATTCAGGATACATAGGGTCCACGTAGATGATGGAGCTGCCACAAACGTAGTACCGTACCCCATCATTGAACAACTAGGGCTTACTGAATTAATCAAACCAACCGCAACCACATGTTTAAAATCATTCAGCGGGTCATGCGTAATAGTCAAAGGCACAGTGACCTTAGACTTCATAGTAGGGGATCAATTTCCTACGTCCGTAGATTTCCTGGTGGTCGACGAAATGCTAGGATTCAACTTAATATTAGGGAGACCCTGGTTGGCCCAACTAAAAGCAGTTTCCTCCCCTATACACCAAGAGATCCACCTGCCTTATGAAGGTGGTGAAATCATCATACACGGGGAGGCTACTACGCCTATCATTTCATTACACGTGGACATGGACCAAGGATCAGAAGTTGAGCTCGAAGAGCCTAAACGAAACGATAAAAACGCACAATAACTGGTAAGCAGTGAACCTTTAAACATGGAACAAGATCCACCTAAAACAGAAATGCCTACGTCTAACACTGTACATACAACTTCTCAAGTGAAAACTCGCACAGAAATCATGCCAACTTCCGAAACATCTGAAGACGCTAATATGGAAGCAATTCCATCATATGTCCCTTGGGCTGAATTACCATTTAATGTGATCAGCGAAGGGGACACTGAATACAGAATCATACCCGTTAGCACATCACCTAACATTAAAAGGAAGAAAATTAAAAAACTATTACAATAATATCAACACTTCCAGTCCGAAATGACATTAAACTATAACATTTCCGAAACAACATTAAACTACAACTCGTCTTAAATGACACTAAACTACGGTAAATTGAAAAACAAAAAATCTATTAAACTACACTCCCTGTCCAAGATGACGCTAAACTATCATGTCTGCAAAGACGTAAAACTAGCCATGATCAGCAATGATCGGTCAACAAAAAAATCCGCGCGTGTCATTCGAAATATCCCTCGTTTACGACTGGGGCCCGAAATGGCCTTAAACTAGTTCATGCGCGCATACTTCGTTTTCCTTTTTGTTTAGCATTTACGATTACATCTCTACATTACATTTAAAACAAAGAAAAAACAAGCCAAAAAATTTTACATTACCGTGTCATGTTTACAATTAAATTCAAAATCAACAAAAAAAATTTTCTTACATGCAATGTTGTATAATTACGAGTGTCAACTGTTTTCGTCCATCTCAAAATTTTCAAGTTACAATTTCCGTATCAATCTGAGTCAAAAAACAACGAAAACTTAAAAATTAAAATGCTAAAAATCTGGGGCGGGAGGGTTGTCCCCTTTAAATTCATCAGCATCAGGGGCCCCTGCTCCACTGGGGCCCGCTTCTTGGGCATCATCGCCACCTTCATCCTGAAAATACCAAAAAGAAACAACCAACATAAGAATAAGCGAATGTCAAGATTTTAAACATTATTCAATAAATTAACTTCATAAGGACAAAACGCGTACCATAGGAGATCCCCCTAAGCCGAATTCCAACCGACAAAGGATTTCTTCTTCTGAAACGCTGGCCCAATCTGTCCCATCCAGGCCTAAGTCAACGTCTACCAAAGTCTTTCCTTTGTCAACAACCAACCAGGTCAGACGTTTCAGAGGGAACTCGCCCACTGACACTTCCCCAGAAGTAGTTGTGATCACCCTTGTAGGCGACTCCATTTCCATAGTTGTATTTTGAGCAAAAGTATCGAAGGTAGAACGCAAACCCAAACCCTCCACAAACATCTCTAGTTGGCGCTTTTCAATAGACACCTCTTTTAATGACTTCTTGTAGTAATGCTTGTGATTTTTCTCATCCTGACCCCACTTATGAACCTTGGAAGCGAAGGCTTTCCAGTCCTGACATTTAAGGTTCAGGAGATCAATTTGGGCTTTGCGCTCCGTCATTCTTCGAGTCAACGATGCATGACGATTCAGTAGATTCCAATATCTGGTGTATGTAACCTCGGACGTTCGCCAAGAGCGATCTCCGCTTAGTTTGGCAGCGGCAAACTCGTACCGAGCCTTCAGATCGTCACGTTCCACTGACAATTCAGAGACTTCCCTTTCTTTTGCCTAAATCTGTAGCCACAACTGCTCAATGGAACGCCTACAGGTCCATAACGACTTAGCGTTGTGCACAAAGCCTTCTGCAACTCCATCGTAAACAGGCCTTGGCACCTGTTCCAATTTTGGGGAAAGTGTGGTTAAACTTTCTATGCTAATGCTTTCAGAGGGATCCCATCTCAATTTAGAGCCTACCCACACGAAAAATACAAATGTTAGGACAATATAAACAAGATGTGAAATTCCAAACCTCTAAATGATTTGTACCTATGTCAGGGTAGGCCTCCTGGATCCGTTCAACAACTTCCTCCATGATTCCAGCCACAAAATCCATTTTGCTTGGCATTTCAGACCAAGTAAATGGCTCACGGGTACAGGACGAACTAACCTCCGCGGTCCTCTTAGAAGGAAACATTTTTATGGGTACGTCCAGCCGCACCATCCTGGTCTCGCTGCCTTCATTTGAAAAGGATAAAAGCACAAAAATAAAATGCCATAGGAATGACAATTGGTCAGGAAAACATACCATGATCCTTGTCGCCCTTTGGGGGGTTGCCCAAGTATAGATTTCCCTTAAGGAAGCTGCTGAACATTTGGTTGACAGCGTCCTGATCGTCCAATGGTGTGGTTTCAGTGGTATTTTCCTTTAACTCCTCCGTTCCTCCGCCTTGGCTCTTCTCCGTATGTTCCTCCTCGTTATTCTTCTCCGTGTTGGTCTCCTCCTCCTCAGTGATAGCCTCTAAAGCTTGCTTCCTCACTTTTTTAAATTAAGCCAAAAATATCAATGACATGTAAGCGATTGAAGTAAAAGTTATAAACAAAACGAAAATGATAAAGCAATAAGCGGGCGAGGTCCGCTTACCAGGTATCTTGAAGCGTATGCGCTTCACGCGTGGCAGGTTCACATCGGAGACTTCCTCAGTCGTGCGTTCAGGCCTTTTTAGCTTTGACTTGGCTTGGCCAACGGTCTCCTTGATGACCCATTCTGCCCTTCTAGCAGTGTAGGGTACATCATCTGGCTCTAATCCCAAACTATCATGTGTGTGGATTGAAGCGCCAGATGATCCCCCTGTAGTAATAGAAACGGATTCATCAATGCCTTCAGGTGCATCTTGGGATTTTGCTGTCTCAAACAGGTGATTGATCCACGGACGGGACAGCTGACCCTGATCCTACAGAACAAACTTGTTGTCTGCACAGACTACTAGGAACTCGGCAAAACGACGAAGATAACCGGCGAAGAATGCGAAGGTGAAGTGGGATTGCGCCTCGACATTCGAACGCAACCGCACTATCTCCTTGTGCATGCTCGACAACAAAAATCGTGCCCAGTTATATCGCATGCCCATTTCCAAGATAGTTCGCATGACACAAACAGCCTCAACCCCAAGACACTTCACCTGGGAAAGGGTTTTAGGAAATACCCGTGCCCTGAATAGGGGATACAATTCGTTCACTTCCACAAGTTTTGCTTTCCCCTGCATCGGGAATCCCTTGGCACCCTTGGCCACGCCTAGCCAATCTTCCAACTCATGAACCGTCTGGAGCTCTTTATGAGCTCTGTCTAATACTACATTTAAGCCATCTGCCGGTATGCCAAATAAGTTCGAAAAGAACTTGGGCAACAGATGAAAAATTACCTTGACACCCTTAATCTGGGTGCTGTAGTATGAGATAGACTCATTAAAAGAGTCCACGATCCCAATCATCTCCCCTATGGATACGCCAGGACTCGGAGTCATAAAAAGCTCCATGAGGCCGGCATTATCCAGGCAACGAACGATGGGCAGTGGGGCTTGTCTATGCAACAACTTTTGAGCCTTAGTCACCTCCTCGAACTTCATCGACAAGGTAGTCTCGGTTCGTCCAGTTGTCACCGAATCCTCACTAGGAGGTGCATCAACTGTAAAAATAATTTAAAATGGTCATATCAGCGCAACTCCAAAAAGTTGAACCAACTCACTAACATATCTAGGAAATGTTATCATTTACCGTTAGTGGTGGATTTAGAGGTGCTGCCAAAGTCACGAGGGAAGAATGGCCCTTTGTCTGACTAGTCTTCATGAAGCCACCCATGAGCCTTGCACATCGCAAACGCTCTGGAGAACTGATTATGAAAATGGATGATCGCTCCCTTCGTTTGACCCAGAACGGTTCCACACCCGTCATGAATGCCTCCAAGGCAGTGCGAGCAAGAGCTAGTCCTTCATCCTCAATCAATGTCTCGTCCGAGTTGGTCTTCGGTCTATAAACAAATAAATGTCAAAACACGAAACAAACACCAAACAGCGAAAGGAAACAATAAACTTAAATAGTCCTACTTGTCCACTCGGTACACTATGCCGGGAGGATTCTAGAATAATGTGTGTGCACGGGTAGCTATGAATAGAGTATTGTTGAGGTAATCTAACCCTGCGGCAATAGTGCCCACACGCACGTTAATGGGCGTGTTGACCTGGGCCCACGGGTAGAACCATCCTCGTTAACAAGAAGCCCCTCGTCAATGTCTTCTATGAAAACCATGACACCCTCTGCAGCTCCCGACAGCATTGCCTTAAGCACGCTCCTTGCAATCACTTCGCTAAAGTTTGACCAGATGGCCACCTCGAAATTGTCCAACAGGAAGGCCAGAAATCCACATGCACCTTCCCTGAACCAAACCCCATTGTTATCCACGGTTAGATCTGGAGGAAGCTCCTCAGCTTCAACGGGGCCAACCCATGTTAACACCCCGACAAGTTCAACAACAAGGAGGAAGCACTTACTGTCCCTGCAAGTAATCAAGACGCCACGATAAATTGCCCATGCTCCAAAACAGCCCGAAAAGTGAGAGTTTACATCATGAATCGACACTTAAAATCTAAAAATTTGCTGACTGTTTACACTCAACTTATACGCCCTATAAACCAGCGTATATGCCAACGAAACTGTTTACGCTTAGCGCAATACGCTACTTAACTCAGCGTATATGCCGACAATAAACTGTTTACGCCCAGCGTATACGCCGAAGAAACCCTCAGCATATACGCCGACAATGAATTGTCTTATGCTCAGCATATACGCCGAAGAAACCCTCAGCGTATACGCCCAAGTTCGCTTTCAGCGTAAACAGTCTACGCCAGCACTGAGCAAACAAGTTTACGCCAGAAACATCAAAAATAAGTCTACGCTGTGAAGACAACTGCGCACGCACAGCGTATACACTGAACAAACCCTCGGCGTATACGCCGTCACAGTAAACAAGATTTACGCCGATAGAATAAACAAATCGCTGACAAAACTTCGCGCATAGAGAACTCATGACGCTGTGGCTTACGTTGACATAATAGTGCAGAAAAATGCTTACGCTGATAAAACTAATTACGCCCTAACAGTCTACACTAGCCCGACTTCACGCTATGAGGTTACACTCGGCGTATACGCCGAAAGCCCTCTACGCTGCAAACCCTCTATGCTCGGCGTATACGCCGAGACTGTCTACGCTAAAAAAGAGAAGCAAAGAAATAATAGCAGAGGCAGGGATTAGAGCCTACCTGTGGGATGTCACAGGCCATGACGGGATCCTTGGCCGGGGTAGGCACTGCAGCATGGCTTCAGTCTCCTCTGCAAAGGTCAAGTCGGGACCCTTCCTCCCCTGGCCTTCCACTTTTTTTCCTTTGCCCATCTCGGCCTCGTTTATGCTGATTGCACAAGTCTACGCTGAGGAAAAGAACTATCTACATTGGCGCCTGAAATTCTACACTCCATGTCTACGCTGGGGTTTAGTGTCGGGCGTCTACACTAAGGGTTACTCTTCGACATCTACGCTCACGAGCAAGTTTACACTTACGCCAGGCGCGATCGTCTACGCTTACGCTTTAACAGTTTACGCTTACGCTGTAACAGTTTACGCTCCGTCACTTACACTCACGATTCAAAGTAAGAAACAAATGAAACCCCCCCTTTTTTTATAGCGCTCCGATGATGCCGCCGCCGCCGTTGTTCCCTTTTTGCCATTTTGTGCCTTTTTTGCTCATTTTTCGCTAAAATTTGCCTAGGAAAAATAATAAAAAATATAAAAAACAAAAATTACTACATCCTGGTTTCCCCGTGGACCCCATTCTGGATGTTTACGCCCGGTAAGGCGTTAAACTGCCACTTTACGCCTGGTAAGGCGTTAAACTGCCACTTACGGCCCGGTAAGGCATTAAACTGCCACTTTACGCCCGGTAAGGCATTAAACTGCCACTTACGGCCCGGTAAGGCGTTAAACTGCCACTTACGGCCCGGTATGACCTTAAACTGCCATGCGTCCCGGTGTGACGATAATCCACCATGCACGTACACATCATTTAAAAAAAATGACCAAAGAAATATAGAACGTTACCCATTAGCTCATTCCGCTCTCTGTTTATTGGCAGGAGCAAGCCCGATGGATCGCCAACACTTAACCGAACCATTAATTATCGATGGATCATATGGCAAAATTACAAGGGACATCAACGCGAGCCTCATCCACCTAAGTTCATCAACAGAAGATGCAGTCATCGCCTCAACATAGCAAATAATAGACGACTACAAAAGCATGAAAAAATCCCTCGACATAGAAGCCGAAAACATCACCGAAGACTCGTTGGCCAAAACCCCCATAACCAAGCCCGATGGGGAAACCAAAATACTAAAGTTAAGCACATTACTAAAACCACAATTAGCCACAGACATTGAGAACATGCTTAGGGAAAATATGAAAGCATTCGCTTGGTCCTATACGGATATGCCCAGGTTAGATCCCAGAATTGTTCAACACAATATTATCCTTGACCTGAAGTTGAGACCAGTAAAACAAAAAACACGAAAGGTTAAACCCGAGGTGGCATTAGCAGCTCGTAATGAGATCACCAAGCTTTATCAAGCTGGCTTCATTCGAGCCGTTAATTACGCTGAATGGGTGTCTAACATGGTCATTGTTCTGAAGAAGAATGGAAGCATTCGTTTATGCATTGACTTCTGGGATTTAAATGTTGCAATCATAAAGGATGATTTTCCTTTACCCAGCATTGATCAACTTGTTGACTCAACTGCTGGGCACGCACTATTATCCTTTATGGATGGCTTCTCGGGATACAATCAAATACGAATCAACCCAGAGCATTAGCTTCGGACAACCTTTATGACACCATGGGGAACCTTTTGTTACACAATGATGCCCTTTGGTCTCAAGAACGCTGGGGCCACGTATCAAAGAGCGATGACATTTATCTTTAGCGATTACATATTACACTCACTCAACAACTACGTGGATGACATTGTGGTTAAGTCAAAAATAGAAGAACATGTACAAGATCTCGATTTAGTATTAAAACATTGTTTGAAGTACGAATTGAGACTCAACCTAAAAAAATGTGTCTTCAGTGTCAAAACAGGCAAAATGCTTGGATTTCTAGCATTAGAAGCAGGGATATGAGTGGACCCCGATAAGGTTAAGGCCATAACAAACCTGAAACCACCAGGCAACCTTACTGAACTTCGAGGTCTACAAGGTAGATTACAGTTTATCAGGCGCTTCATAGAAACATTGACAGACAAACTAAAACCTATGAATCACTTGTTATGCAAGAACATCCATTTTGAATGGACTCAGCAGTGTCAACAAGCGTTCGATGACATTAAAACGACACTGGCCCGGTTACCCACGGTTTATCCACCTCAAAACAATAAACCATTCTACATCTACCTCGCTACTTCGGATTCGTCCATTGCATCTATGCTTTGCTAGAAACGAGATGACGGAACTGAAGTCCCTGTATATTACTTAATCCACGCATTAGTTGCCCATGAGAAAAAGTACAATGACGTGGAGAAGTCATGTTTAGCTTTGGTCTTTTCTTTAAGAAAATGGCGACATTACCTCTTCCGTAACCAGGTTTACATAATTTGCAAGGACAATGTACTAAGAGCCATAATAGGGAATATTTACGAAACAAGTCAAATAGCCCGGTGGAAAGCCATGATAGCCGAGTTTGACCTGTACTACGTAGCGCAATCATCGGTTAAGGGTCAAGCTATAGCAAATCAAATGGCAATATCACCGACACATGACCAAGCGACTACAGACCCAGAGTTCCTAGATGAGAATATAAGCACCATAGACATAGTGCCCGACGACTACGATGCTATTTTAAACTTTGATGGAGCATCTACCTCTCGAGGAGGAAGTGCAGCCGCTGTCATCACCTATCCCTCCGGGGAGATCCGACCCTTTGCCTATCGTTTCAACTTTCATTGTACCAACAAAATAGCAGAGTATGAAGGTCTCCTTAGAGGTCTCATGGCAGCTTTGGCTTTAAACATCACATGGCTTGTAGTCAGAGGAGACTCGCAAATGGTCATAAACCAAGTCACAGACGTCTATACATGCAAAGCCCAACATTTACAACCATATTGTGACTTGGCAAAACACCTAATGAGGTGATTCGAAAACATCGATGTGCAACACGTCTCTAGAAATGATAACACCATCGCAGACGCATTAGCCACATTAGCATTAAACATATTATCAAACATGTTCCACACGTTGCCAAGCTCCATAACCAGTTGTGCTGAACCAATCACCGACACCCTTGACACGTTGCCGATTGCATCTATTAGTTCAACACACGCGATAGAATGGTACGATGACATAAAAGAATATCTTCTACGTGGTGAAACACCACGACATCTAACAAATGCACAGAAAGATGCAATGCAGAAACATTCTAAGCAGTATACCTTAATAGGGGACACACTGTGTCGTCGATCCTATGAAGGCATATTGCTAACATGCGTTAGTAGTACCAATGCCCAAACTATTGTTGAACAGGTACATGAGGGACTATGCGGAGGACACATAGCACCGAAAGCCATGGCAACAAAGATCAGACGCTTAGGCTATTATTGGCCACACATGGAATACGACTGTCTCTCCAAAGTCAAAACATGTAGTATGTGTCAAAAACACCACAATCTGATACATGTCTGACCAAATGAGTTGCATACAACGCAAATCACATGGCCCTTTCAAAAGTCGGGGTTGGACCTCATTGGCCAGATAACCCCCTTGTCTTCCACGGGCCATAGTTTCATTATAACCGCAACAGAATACTTCACGAAGTGGGTAGAAGCTGCTCCCCTTCAAAAAACTACATCCAAACAGGTATGCAATTTCATTCTCGAAAACATTGTAACCCACTTTGGCATTCCCATGATAATCATCACTAACAATGGGCCACAATTTAGCAGTGCTGAGACCAAAACCTTTTGTGAAAATTTAGGGATCAAACACTTGTTTTTATGCCCTTACTATCCTCAGAGAAATGGACAAGCGGAGGCAACAAACAAAACGATTATTACAATACTTAAGAAAATGCTTACTCAGAGCAAAAGAAAATGGCACGAGCAATTGACATACGCATTGTGGGCATACCGTACTACGCACCGAACTTTGACAGGTAAAACACCATACAGTCTTGTTTACGGTTCAGAAGCTGTTTTACCTTTGGAACTGCAGGTACCATCATTAAGGATAACACTTTCGGGGCTCCTCGACGACGAGCAAAATAATGATCTATGCATCGTTGATCTTGACTCGGTGGACGAAGAATGCATGCGCGCCCTCGATCAAATCGAATGGTATCAAAAACAACAACAACAATGGCATCGACATGACATCCACAAGCGCCCTATCAAAGAAGGTGACCTTGTGCTTAAAGCTCTTCGGGAACACCTGGACAAATTCTCAGCTAACTAGGAAGGGCCTTACTTGGTCATTAAAGCATTTGACAATGGAGCATTCAAGCTAGCTGATATGGAAGGAAATGAATTCGTCAATCCAATCAATCACTTGTTCCTGAAACCATTCTACGTTTGAGTACAAGCTCAAGTACGTGCGAGTCTTGGAATCATGACTATAAACTGATACCACAGCTGTCCTGGAATCATGACAATAAACTGATACCACAGAACAATCCTGGGTTATGACTTAAAACTGACACCACAACTGTCCTGGCATCATGACAATAAACTAATACCCCACAGTGTCCGCAATGACGATAAACTAGCACCCGTCTGGCATGATAGTAAACTACCACCGTCACAACCATCAGAGTGTACTAAGACTATAAACTAGCTTGCCTCCTCATAGTCCGCTAAGACGCAAAACTGGCAATGTCCAACGGGTTATGACATAAAACTAACCCATGATAGTCCGCCAAGACTATAAACTGGCAAGTTCATCTCTGGTTCATTAATCTGCCACCACATTTGAGCTTCATCACTGCATCGCCCACCATCAGAAGATCCTACCAACGCTATTGCCATTGACATACAATGCTTGAAATCTCTTTCAGCATCTTTGTTCCATCCGCTGCCGTGTAAGTCTAAGCTCAATTATTCACTCATGGTTTTCTTGTCTCCTTGGAGTTACGTTTGCAGGATGACATCCAGGGGTTTTCGCACAAGAATGCATTTCATCACAAGCAGCGAGATGGGATAATGTTCACGACACACATGGCAAGACTAAATCAAACCATTCACTAGTACATCCCCATTCACCGACTCATTCCCTATCCATTCACAAACATATTTTATTCAGTCACACCTTTGATACACCCAGTACACCCAAAACTTTGAGCATGCTGTCGCATACTGTAACACCTTGAAGCAGTCGCGACACATGACATAGCTCTTGCACATGAGTACAAAATCAATGCAAATTTTATGATTTCTAAAAAAAAAAAACCTTGGCACTTCCCACATAAGCCCCAGGCGGGAAGGCAGTTGTCTCAAAACTAAGTACTCATGTCCAAAACGGTCAAGAAGCATCCGGTTGCATGGCTTGGCTCTCCGCCAACAGGACCCCCCTAAAACATTAAACACAGGTCCTATTCCTCCAAAGAATGTAACACATCCCCCCGTGGCTTTGGTCTTGCCAACAAGTTCTCTTGAACACTAACCAGGAGCCTTGTTCCGCCAAAGGACGTACATCGCATGTCTGAACTCCGAGCCTGCTAAACAATGGCTATTGAAAAGGACCAGCATGCCGTACACCTAAGCATCCCATTTCCCAAGCGCAATCCCTTGGGTAGTGATCGATCCCCACAATCTCCGTTTTCCTATCAGCCACAAACTTCACTTTCCTGATCCCATGTACTACTGAACACGGTGCGATGACGTCTAGTCAAGTGGTGACGGACAAAGTTTCTATCAGGTTT
Organism: Gnetum montanum; assembly: GCA_015680685.1. NCBI lineage: Eukaryota > Viridiplantae > Streptophyta > Gnetopsida > Gnetales > Gnetaceae > Gnetum > Gnetum montanum. Next base: position 423,704 of record MNCI01026608.1, read on the forward strand.
CTTGTGGTGTTTTGCACTTCTTTGTCGACGCTTTTCAGCTCGATTCCTCCAAGCGTCAACAAAGAGGGGCTAATGAAACACCACAAAAATTTTGAGCTTGATACTTGTTCGACAAGAAGCAGGTCCCTGGGACCCACGGATAACCACGGCTACATTTGGTGTCGCACATTGCAACTTTGGGGATCAAAGTGCTTAATTTGCACTAAGTATGCAGTACCAGCGTATACGCACTGCGTATACGCCCGACATCAACAGCGTATATGCCTAGCATATACGCCCGGTGTAGACATCCAACTTACACGCCCGACGTGCACACTTCACATGTATGCTCGGCGAGTACGGCAAATGTTTACGCTCGACATGGAATCTCTGAAGACAGAATGAAGACATCACCGAAGAGCAAGAATTGAAGCAAGTCGACAATCATCAGCGTATACGCCTGGTGTATACGCCCAGCCATTGTTGGCGTATACACTCAGTGTGTACGCCTAGTGTCCACAGCATCTACGCCTAGCATATCCAGCGTATACGCCCAGAGTCTACGCCCACCTGATACAACGTATACGCTCAGCAGATGTAATATGTTGTACACTTGTAAATTTTATGCCCTTTTTGCACCTAGTCAACGTCCACGTGTCACCCAACCCGAGTCTAGCGTAACAACCGGTATAAAAACCCCACTTTTCCACTTGCACGAGGGGGGACAAAAATCCCAGAGCATACCAGAGAACATTTACGCTGCGCACCAGAGCTAAAAACCCTTTTACGCTGGGCACACGATCTCTACGCTTCGCCTACAGTGCGAACCAGTCAAGTCATCCCTACATCCACCGGGGCTTTTCGTCTGCCTTGTGTTCCATCACAACTACGTTAGACCGGTGCACTGTACTCTCATTCTGTAATATCATTGTTTACAGTTTACGTTGATTTCTTACATGTGTTCTGTTTACGCTCGTTTACATTTAAGCCCCGTTCGCATCTGTTACGCTGTTTACGCTCTCGTTTACACCCGTTACATCGTTTACACATAACCCAGCGTATAGCACTTTGACATACGTTCGGGGAAATCCTTGTCTGATCCGCGTGCGGACCACCCAAGGTGCTCTACCTTCATGCATTCCAGCTCGTCCTCAGGCGAAGGCAGGGTCTTCTGTGCGCGTCCTATGATCTCACGGTCTCTGTTTCCTTCCAGCCAGTGACTAACGATTTTAGGCGGTACACCTTGCCCTAAGGTCATTCGTTATCTTCCCAATTACACTTGTGAAGCTCAAAGGTATGGTTAAGTGTAATCGAGACATATGATTTTTTATCATTTTATGTTTTAGGTTCTTTGGTGCTTGAAGAGAGAGATAAAGTAGTTTGATGACTAATTTGATTTAACTAACTAACTTTCCTCTACCTAATCCTAATATAGGCCTTTTTGTACACATCTTGAACCCACGTATCCACTGCTGGGTTAAACACACCAAGCAATAATGCTACTAAGATTACCAAGCAATTATGTGTTATGCTTGAAGCGGTCATATTTATGTATTTAATCTATTTGGCTTAATTAATTAAAGTCTAATTTATCTTAATTTAGCTTAATTGATAAAATATTTAATAAAAAAATGGATGCATAAATAAAGCACTTAAACTATCTAGAATGTTGTAAGGTTTATTAAGAAGTTAGTCTTTATTTCCATACATATTGTCATACTTAGGTACAATAATGCTTGCATAAAGATCCATACACTCAATGACTCTTGCTGCAGGCACTCAGGAAAATATTCTAACTCTCAAATGGAAAAACTACAAAAGCTTTACTACACTATGATTGATTGATGCCATAAATGTGGTTGGTGAGTGCGTATTTATAGGCAAGAATAGACCTTGCATTGATGGGGCTATGTTATTTTCCCGAGTGCCCATAATAGGAGTCATTAAGTGTACAGATCTTTATTCGAGCATTGTTGTACCTGAGCACGATAGTGTGTATGGTAATAAAGACAAGCTTCTTGATAAACCTTGCAGCATTCTGAATAGGTTACATGCTTTATTTATGCATCCATTATTTTCATTAAATATTTAATCAATTAAGGTAAATTAAACTTTAATAAATTAACCTAGATAGATTAAATACATAAATACAATTTCTTCAAACGTAACATGTATTCCCTTGGTAATCTTAGTAGCATTATTGCTTGGTGTGCCCAGTAGCATAGCGCTTGGTAACCCAGTAGTGGATACGTGGGTTCAGGATGTGTGCAAAAAGTGGGACTGGATGCTTATGCTAGGATTAGTTAGAGACCAGTTAGTTAGTTAAATCAAATTAGCCATCAAACTACTTTATCTCTCTCTTCAAGCACCAAAGAACCTAAATCATAAAATGATAAAAATCATATGCCTCGATTACACTTAACCATACCTTTGAGCTTCACAAGTGTAATTCGGAAGATAACAAACAACCTTAGGACAAGGTTCACTATTTTGAAGACTAGTGCACTAGAAAATATAGAGTCTAATGAGTGGCTAGGTACCCCTACACTCAACCATATGAATACGAGCATTCACGCACGATCCGGTCGAACTCCGTAGATGGACTAGTTATGGTATCTAGATAGTTACACGTTGATTGCAATTTGTTATTTTCCCACCTAGACTAGTATTTGCTTGGTCACATATGGTTTAGTCCAAAGTGAGGTGAATGATGTGGTCCTAACTAGTGTTAATCCTAGGGATAATGGAAGATAAGCTTGATTAAACTAATAAGTAGTAGGAAATAAAGTCTAAGCTAGCCTAAGTACGATGAGCATATGTCATTAATCATTCATGCACATCTTGGACGTCATGTACTAATTCTAGGATTACCAAGTGCATATTACTCGAGCATTCCTAGATATGCTACTGGGTTACCAAGTAGTTACATTTAAATGTT
>MNCI01026619.1:0-13169 GCA_015680685.1 Gnetum montanum
ATGTATTAGTTGGAAAATTAGCTAAAGAAATAGAACAATCTTCAATTGTCAAGAAAAGGATATAATAATCCATCCTTCAATCAAAACATAGGGCAAAAACAATATGGGGACTCAAAATCTTGTTTCAACAAGGAATATGATACTCATGAAGAGAAATGATCTAGATTAGAATCCAAGAATGAGAATGAAATTTGCAACATACAACATACTTGTAAGATCACTAGTAAGTGAGAAAAAATATCTGTTATGTCCATCATGGGCCTTGGATTGACATGAATATCAATATCTGTGCATCTTAGTAGAATTATAATATTTGGATGCTGATGTCTTATGCTTATAAGAAGTCTTACCATGGGAATTTCTATATCAATTCCAACCAGATTTGGAAAATATGGGATATAAAGTTATTTATAACTAAAAAGGTTCTTATGGAAGTTCTTCTTTTAAGCCATATAGATTAGCCTAGTGTAGAAATTACAACATGGATGGTTGTGTGATCTTTTATAAAGAATCTAAGTTTGAATTGGTACAAAGATTTGAATGGAGTTTGGACAATATGATTTTTGAAATTCCAAAACTTCAAGTAATGGACAAGAAAGAACAATTAAGATTTCAAAAAAATCAAATAGCCTTGGAAGTAATTCTAAAAGTTCATCTATCAAGAAGATGTATATGGATAGTTAACACATTTGATTGTCAAACCAACATGTTTAGATGTTAGACTTTGTCAAGGAGCATACTTGATTAAGCAAATAGAAGAAAGTTTGAAGAAGAATTTATTCCTAAGTTGTACTGATCCAGTTCCATTTATTCTTTATGGAGACTTCAATGCAAAAGTTGGAAGTAGTGTTTATCAATTCTTAAAATATGGATCTGTAAAGAAATCTTTGGAAGGTGAACTTGACTTGAAGAAGATGTTTCCATCAATTTAGCATGAAATTCCATTAGCCAATAAATATTCTACTTATTTTGTATCTTCAATAGATAAATAAAATTCTAGAATTCAAGAATAGATGATGTTGATGGATAGCACTCATCAAGAACCATAGTTTACAAATTACTCTACAATGATTAATGAGGATGGATCAACAACATACTTCATTAAGACTTTGAAGTATATTTGGTATAATGTTCAATTATTTTAAGTTACCAAGTTAGTAGAGTTAATTTCTAAAGAAGAAGTTGAGAAGAATCAAGATCAAGCCTTGCCATCCTGAAAAAGACCATCTAAACACATACCAGTTATGGTAGAATTACAATTACTCCCATCAATTCATAAGGTTTATCAAGATCAAGAAGTATATTACTCTTACTTTTATTTGATTGATCGTATTATTTTATTTCATAGTGCAATTTAGATTTCAATTAGATAAGTAAAATATCTATGATAATAAAAATTGTGGATAAAGAATTTTCCTTGCCTTCACTTGGGTAACAAAATCCAAGTTGCACTTTGTATGATCCTGGTTAGGATTGGTGATTAATAATTGATAAATATTTAATTCATCTTTTGTTATTATTATAGAAAATGAAGTAAGTATTAAGAAAGTAATATTTAATTTTCCATATATTCTTCTCACATATATCTTACTTATAGAATAAGCAAGAAACAACTTCAAGTTCAAAGGAGAAATCAAATTATTGAAGCACAAGATCCTAAAAGAAAGCATTGGATCTGGAAAAAGATAGAGAACATGGACTTGTTTGAGGACAAAAAAATCCTAAGGGAGTAGATTAACACATTTCCATTCCCAAATGGTGTTGTTGACCAATGTAGATGGTGTGTCTTCATAACAAGTGTTATTGTTATCTTAACAATACCCAAAAGGGTAGTTGTGGTTAAGACCCAAAAGGGCATGTTGTAATAATAGACATGTCTCTTAAGGTAATCTTTGGGGGTTTGGCCTAAGGCATTTATACCAAGAGTTATAGGTTGTGCTAGCATGGAATGGTAGAGCCGGTACAGGCAAGTCATGAGATGGCAGAGCCAGTATAGGCAAGTCACGAGAAGCTAGGTGAAGCAGGATAGGAAGTGGATTGGCCATCCCTTCTAGCTAGGTTATAGGCCTAACCATGGTGGTAATGCTATATTTCTTCTAGGGGATACATTTCAAAGGAAGAAAACCCCAAGGAACACTCTCAAAGCATGATCTAGTTGTGCTATTCCATATTAATAAAGCATTATTTTATTTCTCTTTCTACATTTTTCCTATTATTTCCTTTATACATAATGTCAAATATTGCTTATATTTTGCATTTGGTGTATTTTCTTTGTACGCATAATGTCTAATATATAATATATTTGATGTTTTCCATGACATCTAAGGATGGGATGTCACAATAGGATCATTTTTAGTGGTTTCCCCATAGGTTACACTAGTAGGTGATGTAGTGATATTAATGCTAGCCTCAATGATGCTAATACTAGCATTAGCATTCTTGCATGTAATGCCAATGATGCAAGTATTAGAACTAGCCTCATGGACTATAGATAATGCTCAAATGACCATGGAGCACATACATGGTGTAGTTGATACAAATGTTGATACTTGAGATTTCTTAAAACTTGAAAATGTGCTCTTGGGTCTTAATAAAGCCTAGAATTAATTCTAAAAACTAGTATATATAGGGTTAGGATTTTCTAAAAACATCTAGAGTTCAAATTTTTTCACTCAAAGTTTACTTTTGATAACTCAAACTATGTGCCATGGGCAAGTGACATGAGTGACATAGGTTGATACTAATGCTAGCATGAGCATCATCTACATTAGTACATCTTAATTCTTTGCACTCTAGATTATAGATTTGATGTCCTAGGGATTTCTATTGATGCTTGAATCGATGTTGAACATCATCAAGATGATGTCAAGTAGGAATTGGAGGTTACATGATGTTCAAAGTATCATCTAGAGTTGAGCTTTTCCATGATGCTAAATAAGTAATAACGTTAGCATTACCTAAGCATCATGAAGTCAAAACATGTTTCTTTGTGCCTTCAAGGATGTCTAGGATCATGAAGGCTAAGATCAATTACCTTAGAAATAATTCACATTATTCATGGGAGGCTTAATAGAGGTAAAATTAATGTCACAAGAGAAGGTTTTGCATGATAATGCAATCTAGCCACATTTGGCTTCTAAAAGTTGTTAGAAATACTAAAAATAATCTCTATTTCTTAGAAAATGATTAGGAACACCTTCTAGGGGTATTTTAATGTTCTAAATACTACTAAACCTAATGCTTTTGAGAGAAGTTATGCACAATCTAGGGGGATGTAACAATATCAAAATCACACTTGGCTAGTTTGCTAAAGTAGTAAACAAAGTGACCATAAAATTTCCCCCTCCTAATCAATGTTGGTAAGATGTTGTAGGATCCATCAAGAAGAGAATGAATGATGATTTAATGATGTACCTACAAAGAAAGAGATGGAGAAAAGAAGCATAATGAGGAAAGAATGTTAGGATATCATTGATGCATCAATAATGAGGATGGTGTTGTACTGTAGAGAGGGAGCATGACTAAATCCTACCCAAAAGATTACTAAATGGATACCATTAAAGAGTATAGTGATTACTAGTAGCCATGCAAAACATCATTACAATAGGAGGCAATAATTCCATTACCTAGGCCTGCAACTAAGTAAGATAGCTATGTTATGGACGTTGCCTATCTCGCTCAACCATCACAAAAATTGAATATAAATTGATACACTCATAGGTAGATAGAGATAGGATCACCTTCATTATCTACAAGAACAAAAAAATCTAGTAAATTCAAATTTCCATTACCACCATTGTAATGCATTACCATTGAGGGAATATATACTTCCAAGATCAAAGGCTACCAACATAATATCATCTATAGTTATGGATTGGTTAAGATTGACTCCAAGTGATAAGAAGCTACATTCAAGCATGGTCCTAGAATTAATCCTACTTCTTCTAATTATATTTTCTATGGAAATGATCAGCTCAACCAAGAGGAAAAATTTAATGGCAAAAGCAACCATCCATTTAGGATGCATCACAATACCACCATAATAATTAACAATTACCATACGCTAGTATCAACTAGCTAAATTCCATTATGATGTACTTGATACTCTTATGGCTCTTGATGGCATCCATCATGTCTACATCCTGGTTCATCCATCCAATGTTCTAGAGAATTACATCAATGGCAATAAGAACATTCACAAGCATGAAATTCAATGCAAGAAACCCTAGCATGCCAACAACTACTACTATCACACCAACATTCAAGGAAATACTATACTGAATGCCAAAAATATAGTTTCCATTTAGTAAACATTGACATTAATGAAAGGCTTTTATTGGAGAAAAAATCAAATAATTTAGGGTGATCTAATAAAAAATCTCTTCCTAAACTTCTACAACATGGTAGAACCTACATAATCATAATTAAGAATAACATAATGCATCAAAAGGTTGAACTTTAGCTATTATGAAGAGATTTCTAATATCATTCTTTGGTGTCACTCTGTTTGCTACATTACATGTTGAATTAGACAAACTAGCCTGTAAGCAACAACAAAATTAGAAAATATGAGATCCAAAAAATATTATAATACAAGAGTTGTGCTTCATCTTACCTATATCATCTTACATGTCACAAGAATTCTAAATTACTATTGGATCCTATAGTACATGAATGGATCCTATAGTCGATGATTCAGCTTCATTTTCAAATTGAATATTTACAAACTATATTTGAATGGGTTCTTCCATGTAACACTTGATATTGGATCCCTGATATTGGGGCACAAGCTTTGATGTCAGATATTCAATATGACTCCACACATGTCTGCCTATAAATAAGACACTTAGGTGCACAGTTGAAGAACTTTTCATTCCAACCTTAGATAGACTCTTGTAGTTTTTTTTTTTTTTTTTTNTTTTTTGTAGCTTAGCCATAGAGAGTGAATGCTTGTAGTGTTATGTTGAGTAGTTTTCTAGATTCTTTATTCAAGTGAAGTGTGCTTGGGCACAGTTCATGATGGAAATAAAGATTAAGATTGCTTTTCATCATTGCAGCATCCACTTAGCTTGATTTTTTACTTAGCATAATTCTTACTATTTTCCTAGTTTAGTTAGTTACATTTCTAAGTACTTTGCTTTCTTTGTTCATTAGTAAAATAGAATGAGTGTGACCAGTTTTAAGCATTTAAGTGTGATTGTTTGATAACCTAGTGGTGGTTTCACTTGATTTACTTAGTGGTGAACTCACTTGGTAATCCTAATAACAGTTACATGAGCCCAAGGCATGTACGGCAAGTAAAGAATTACTCATTAGTCTATGCTAGAGTAGATTGTTTTTAGTTTTCCTTATACTTAGCACCATTTTCACACTTTACCATTGTAGCTAGGAGATATGGCCAACACATAACTTATCATATGTCTCACTAAGAGCTAAACCATANTTTTCCTTGAATATTCCTCCACCTTAATTGGATATCTTGATGAATGTTAAATTGGGATAGTAAGGACCATGATGAGCATATGTGATCCTTGTTTGCATCAACATACTCTAATCTTCTTCTTCTTTGATTCTATCACTGCTTCTCTATAGTTCCTTGGTAGGTAATGTTGCATTCTTGTTTGAAGCCATATTGTAATTTTAAGATTCTTGTTTTAACTATGCTTTTCTTANAATGAGTAGTTAAGAAAGGGCCATGCCATGAAAGCAAAACATCAACAAGATAAAGAAAACATAGTCAATTCTACTATTATCTTGGAGGAGCTTGATGGAGGCATGTTAATTGATAAACAACTCCACCACAATCATGAGTTTGAGTCACAAACATATATCATTCAATTAGATGAACCTATTAGGAATAAATCACACTCCAAATTAGCAAAGAATCTTAGACAAGAAGCAAAAGACTTAAGGTACAAGTAGGACTCAAGGCCAAGAGTTCTTGTTAGATCCCACAAAGATGAATATCAAAGTCATCATAGGAGGAAAAGTAAGAATAGTTCTCCTATTGCCTCATCTGAATCTTCATGATCATTAGAAGACTTTGATAGAAGGAGGAAAAGGTACAAGGACCATGATAGGGAAGAGAGGAGAGCTCATGATTATCATAACCATCATGACCATGATTTGGAACATTCTGATTTAGAAGATGAAGAATATGAGTAGCACAAATGAAGGGATCATAGAAATCATGAAAGGGATTAGCATAGAAGGGGGTACTAATACAATAGTGCACACAAAGCCAATCAAGATGATGAACCCTTGATAGCAACTCATAGCATGATTAACATCCAGGAAGTTGTTCACATCCCAACTAGGCACATGATGGATAGCTAAATCAAATGACTACAATGCTAATCCAAAACATCACCTTCAATATTTCAATGATGCTTGTGCCCTACAAAATATAGAAAGTGACTAGAAAAAGTTAAAGCTATTTTACAGAACACTTGTGAAGGAGGTAGAGAGTTGGTACAAGTCACTAGAACCTAAATCAATTAGATGTTGAAGTACCATGCTAGAACTTTTTAATGATAAATATTAAACTTATTTGTGAGTGTCTAACTTAAGAAAATAGATCCAAGGATAGAAGAAAGGGACTCATGAGACCCTTGATGCCACAATGAGCAAATCTATTGACTATTGCATAGATGCCCAAGCCATGGATTTGCACTAATGGAATAGCTCAGGCATATTGTAGATGGGTTGCGGAGAAAAACTAAAAAGACTCTTGGAGCTTATGCTAAAGCTAGATCATTGGAACTAACTATCAATTGCATGAAAAGATTACTTGAACAAGTTATAAAGGAGGAAGGAGAACCTAAGAAGAGAGAGTCAGCTAAAGAATATAATAGAGACTCATCAATTAGGAAGAAAGATGTGCATGTATGTGAAAAGTAAGAGGAAGAAAACATGAAAGATGTTATTCAGAAAAGGACTCTACCTATTCAAATAGAGAAAGTCTAGGATTCAATGGATGAGAAGTTTGCTACAACGCTAAAGATGATGAAAGAAAAGGTTGAACAAGCACTTAACAAGGGTAGGGAAAGGAAGAAGAAAAAGAGTTAATGGATGAGAAATTTATAAGCACAAAGGAAAATTTTCTACTATTGAAAGGTACATTGACTCTAGTTTAGAGGAGAAGGAAATATGCAATGTGTGCCAGCATGAACATCCTAAGAGATGTTTTCTTGTTATGGCCCACTTGGAAGAATCTAGGGTATATGTACTCAATTCAAGCTTCATGAAAAATCAAATGCCCAAAAGACTACCTTATCCTCAAGGTAATGTTAGGCAAACTTATTATCCAATTGATGAGTCTCGTCAACCACAGGAGCAATATTAGTAGCAATGGCAGTAACCATTGACATTGGCAATGCCACCGCCAAGGCAACAATATTCCTATAGACAACTAGATCCATATGGATATTTTGTCCAATGTCCAGTATCACCTAGTAATGCAACTACTTAGACTTCACAGTACTATCTGGTAGAATATCATAGATTGATGCTACCAAGGATAAACCTAAACTCATATGTGCATTCACAGATAGCTAGTCATTCTAATCAACACCTAAATCCTCTACCACTAGTACCACCTCCTGTTATGTAAGGGAAAATGCTATCAAAACCATAGCAAAGGATAGCTACAAGAGTAGTAAACATACCAGTAGAGGATCCCACCAACAACACTAAGGGCTAGTTGATCCTCACCAATCATAGTATGGATACCAACTACTTTCACATGACTACTTTTTTAGATGCTTAATAGTGGCTACTCCAAACATGAGTCCATTTAAATCTATTCTCTTAATTTGTAAGCTTAGTAATAGCCTTGGAAAAATAAAAGTTGGAGATTGTAAATACATTGATATAGAAGGGATTAAAGATTGTGTTATTAAATTACCTAATTATAAAGTAATTATTATTACTTAAGTATATTATGTTCCCAATATTTCTAATCACTTACTTTTAGTAGGAAAAATGTTTAAAATAGGGATAAAAGTAGAGATCAAAATTGACATGTGCATCATAACCAAGCGAAATGAAGTAGTCATCATCAAAGTAAAGACTTTCAACAACAACAGTTACTATTTTGACTATGCATACTTTTATTTAAGGGGTTGTCCCATTGCTATACATCCTAATTGCCAAACGCATAAATATCCTAAGCTAAGGTTTTCCTACTTAGCCTTATTACTAAGAGCATTTTTATTCCTGTCAATAAGCATTATCATTATTCAATTTTATAGTCCTATAGTGAAAAGGAATCTACAAAGTGCATAAAGAATCATTAGAGATTCTAAAAATACATGAAAAGATACATTCTAAGACATAATATAACTATAAAATAATATTGACAAGTTACATCATAATGTCTTCTCCTAATATAAATATGTTAGGCCATGAAAATTGATTCTATGCATTGTATATATTTTAAAATTTATTGCAAGTATTTATGATAGAAGCTTTTAAAAGTCAAGATTTTAATGAAAAGACAAGATGAAAAAATAATCATAAAACATGAGAAATTTTTTAAAACATGTAAATGAACTACAAATTTCCAAGTCCAAATGGTCCTTATCTTAAACATCCTGGGTCATTCTAACCAAAATGCCATAATCCACAATGTTACTATTCATATATATTTAGGCTATGAGGTTAAATAGACCAAAAATAGAAAATTATCATCAAATTATTTCCCACTTCAAAGGTTTAGCCTCTATAGAAAAACAACCACTAAGATAATGATTGGTAGAATTGAGTTTAAGTATGAATTCATTTACAAAATTTAAAATTTTTCTTAACTACATTCTTATTTTTCTAAGGGTAAAAAGACCCAAAACATTTATAGTTTCCTCTCATTAATACTACATTGAACATATTCTTGTTTATTATTCTTTTGCTTAGCAAATTCAAAAATGGCGCTTTTCAATTCCTATATTTCAAAAATTCCAAAATTCTTCTACTTATACCATTTGCATACAGATAATAAACAATGATAATTTTAATATTTTTTGGAATATGCTTAAGCTTGATATTATTTATTGCATTTAGAATCAAAGATATTATGTGATTTACAAGAGACATTCTACAATGTAGAGCTTTACTTTTGAGATGAAGTTGAATCTTTATAGAAATTTTTTTATTTCAGGTTCATGGTAAGAAAAGGAAGTATCCTATGGATATTAATTCTTTCTTTTCTTTCTTATGTGCATGGAAGCAAGCTCATTGTCTTATTCCTTAATTTTGTTTAGAAGAATTATGATTTTTTGTCATTTTTTATTTATATTATGTATTGGTTTATTTTGATTTATGAAATGAAATAAAGCTTTATTACATCTGAAGATGCATAGGATCTATTGGAATGATATTACATTTTCATGAAAATAAAGATAGACTCTAAAAATTGACCAAGAACTAATGAGGGCATTAAAAACAAATCATACACACTTTTTGTTGTAACATTATAATATTATCTCGAACGGGTAGTTATAGCACAAAAAAGAAACACATGTCACTCATCTTAAAGGGCTACTGATGTGCACAATCAATGAATATGCTTGTTCTTAGGGGAGTTAAATCCATTTTACACTTTCAATTCTAAGATGATGAGAACTTAAGCAAAGATTGATAATAGCATTTCAATACTTAATGAAAATAGCAACTAAGAGATAGTGAGCTTCTACATCAAGTTTATTAGATAGCTTCTACATATAGTTTATTTGATCTAATGTAGTGTAAATAAAATTGTCTTTTACCTTCCACATTAGTCTACGTATGTGTTAAAACCTTTTGCTTAACTAGTTGGAAAATATGCTTACAATTTTGCTACACATCCTCTCAAGAGATTTTCCATATTCTAAACCATTGCATCCCCTAAAAATACACCATAGTCTTCCAAATCCTCAAGAACGTCTTTAGAGAATTTGTCTTACCTTGAGATATGCAAGCTATATTTTCATGTAATGAATTGATGCAAGGATTCATCTTCTAAAGGTAATAAATCATACTCACATAATAACATTAAGTAATGTGTTTGTATCTTATCCTTTAAATTATTAAGAAGAAAAGTCTTTTGCACTCTTTCAATACATTGCCAAAGTTAATATTAAGTGTAGGTGCCCAAACAACACATTTCTACAATATGATAGGATAGATAATAGTCCAAGAAATTTGTTCTCTTACTTCCAAGCCCAAAGGCCTAAATTCTTACACTTGTTTTTGAAAGTATATAGAACGTTGTTTTTGGATGTAAAAGCATTAAAGGAAATTTCTAACATAGGGCAAGGTTTGATTCTTTCCCTACCATAAAGGAAAGGTTTAAACTAGTATTAGAATCCCTAAACCCATTGATTCTTTTCTTTATCTCTCAATGTTATTATTGATGTTTTAAAGCTATGATGTAATGTACTTTGTATCTAGCTTTCTTGGTCATGAATTAATATATCATTGATGTAGATGTAGTGTTATTGTTTATACATAATATTTTTTGATTTTTAGGGATGCATCATAAAATGTTCCATTAAAAAAAAGGGTTACAAATTCATATGTTGGACATGGCATGTCAAAATTTAGTCCTAAAACATTTTACCCTACTAGATAAGTCTCATTTAAAATGTTAAATCCAAAAAGTGTATTTTTAAAAATTTCACTTCATTAGTTATGTCACTAAAGGATATCAATTTTTTTACTCTAACATAATAAGGAAAATAATAATAATAATAATAATAATATCTTGATAATGTTGTGTTGTTATGTATATTAATAAAATTTGATGCATAGTGCTGCTAATGAAATTTAAGGCATTGTACTAATGTAAATGATCATATTAATGTGTAGAACCAACAATTTTTTTGGTGATTTGGTTATTGGATTTACCCCAAATTTTGGTAGGGGTGCTTTTAACCTAGCAACCTTGTTATTTATAGGTTTAGCATGAAGATAATGTCAAGTTCACATACTCCTCTACAATATATACCAAGCATATCTTGTGTAAGAAGTTTGTTGATATCTCCATGCTTTACTTGCATCAATTATATTTTGGGTGATTTATTTAATCACCTTTAGGATAGAGCAAAACATAACTAAAAAGAAAATTTCTAATTGTTACTTTTTGTAATGATGCCTTTTTTAATGTTTTACTATTGTTTCATTTCATTTTTATATTTTCTTTTTCTACTTCATCAAGGCTTTGTATTTTCCCTTGGAATTCTCTTAATTACTTGTCTTATTTTACTTAGTGATGAGACGCGACATGCACTGGGCCGCGATATCGCGTCTTCCCCTGTGATATCGCGTACGTGATATCGCGGTCCACCACCATATCTATAAATAAGAGGCGGCACTCCCTTCATTTCCCAATCCTAGCTAGAAGTAGCGAAGCTCTGGCAGATTGATCACTCCAGAGTTAGAATTTTTNTCTTTTTAGTTATGTTTTGCTCTATCCTAAAGGTGATTAAATAAATCACCCAAAATATAATTGATGCAAGTAAAGCATGGAGATATCAACAAACTTCTTACACAAGATATGCTTGGTATATATTGTAGAGGAGTATGTGAACTTGACNTGGGCGTCTACGGATGTGTACGGCTAGTCAAGGAATCAGCTGCTTGTCGCAACGCATGAGTATGACTTGATTACGAGCATTGGCTGCTTGGTAACCCAGTAGTGTATTCCAGGATTCTGCGCTTGGTAATCCCAGTGGTAGTCCAATGTGTACAGCTAGTCAAGGAATCGGCTACTCATTGCTAGGCTAGAACATATGATAAGTACAACTTAGTTACGAGCACCCATGGGTGTATATGGCTAGCTAAGCAATCGGTTGCTTATCACACTTAAGCTAAATAGGTGCCTCAGTACGACCACTTCGAGCACTTGCGTTACATGTGGTGATCCCAATGATGATTAGCATTTGGTAAGCCACAGTTGCATAGTTCAGGGTGTGTCTGGTAAGTGGGAACGGATATTGACGCTAGTTAACTTAGACTTAGGACATTAGTTAGAGTTAGCTTAGTTTCTCAACCCTTTCCTCTCATAGCATAGAAGATAAACCGAAAAATACCAAAAAAATCACATACCTCAGACTTGCTTAACCATACACCGTGACACATACAAGCAAGCCTGGGAAGACAACGAACGATTAACCCCAAGTGTTTCTTGTGGCGTTAAGGCATTTAGTCTGCGGAGTTCGACCGGATCGCGCGTGTACGCTCGTATTCGTATGGTGGAGTGTAGGGGTACCTCGCCACTCATCATTGGCGCCGTTGCCGGGGACTAAGTGTTTTTACGCCAATTTAACATAAGGGATATCACTCACATCGTTGTGAGCTTAAAACGAACCTTAGGGTTAATCAGTTAATCAAGAACATAAATAACGGTGAAAGTTAGCACACCATTAGAAATGGCTTCTTCTCATGAAATCAACTCACCTAAGGACAATACAGGAGAAAGTCAGGATCATACGCATAACCGAAATCAACCATGTCCTCAACAATCCAAAGTCACATATACTCATCCCGATGAGTATGTGCCGGATTTTACCTTTGTTTTCCATCAAGATGAGCAACTGCGGTGGAGAGACATGCAAGGTAACATCGTGTTACGCCCAGATCGCTCTGCTCCCAACATGCTTTTCCATGCCTTGGTACAGATTGGCATGCATGTGTTGTTCGCTGAATACGTTGCTGGAATATATCGCATAAGGGATTATCATCCCACAAATGCCCAACATATTCGAGACAAAAGGCAGGAGAGCCAACATTCACTATTGAAGGGTAAGGTTCCCCACGTCATTAGCGAAATAGGAGCCAAGGAACCCCTCACGATGGGTTTCTTAGAAAATGATGTTCCTCCTCCTCACTCTAGTGAATAGGTTAGGCATCAGGGCCTTAGATCAATGATACATATTCTAAGCTCTGATCCCCGTGAGCACCAGCTATTCATGGCAGGAACAACTACTCACACTAATGATGAACTCGTTGATCGTCACAACGATCGGGGCAGAAGCAGCCGAAGAAAAGACAAGAAACATCACCATGGTGATGGATCCCCTTCTTCTTCTCCTTCACCTCATCATTCACCCTCTCCTTCCACATCTGGGCGCAGCCACCACGAGCATAATGCGGAGAGTAAAGGTAAAAGAGATGAAATGCCTTGACAGGAAGGT
>MNCI01026619.1:15671-40010 GCA_015680685.1 Gnetum montanum
ATGAACGGGTGACTAGGCATTTCTCAAACTAAGGAAGGACTCAAGGATTGCAAAGGGTGTGACTTCAAGGGAACTTGATGTTTTTGTGTTGGTCATTCACTTGGGTGCTTGGATGTTTTCTTCTTGGGTTTTCTTGCCATTCCGATGTTACCCAATAATCGGAAGTTGAGACAATAAAAATAAGAAGTCTTTGCATGGTGTGGTCCCCACACATAAAAACACAAAACCAAAAAAAAAAACAAGAAAAAGTGAGAATTCAAAGCACACCCCTTAGACAAAATAAAATTTGGGCTGCAAGCACTGGTTATGGAACCAAAGTGTTCCCTCTAACTAAGGCCCTTCTCGCTTCCCATTCTCTCTGTTGTTTCGTCGGAATGGTGGTGGCTTCTCGAAGTTGCATCCTTGTTACCCAAGTGGATGATTTAACCAACTGCATTGATGCGAAGTCACTGGAAGTGGTTGGTTTGAGGCCAGAGTTGGAATGAGATTCGCCAAGTCACATTAATCATGAAACACACAAGGGGCTGTACACCACCTTGTTCTTGGGATTCCATTCCACTTCTCTTCTTCCCATCCTTCTCTCCATTGTTCACCTCATTGCCGGTTGTATCATTGTATATACTTTGGTTGATGCTTTGTTTTCTTTTTGGTAAATTCTTACGGTTAAGACTTTAACTCTTGTTCCAAAGGACATTCCCAGAGCCCACGGACTCTTTGAATGTGGGATTGTCAGGGCATTAAGGGCATGAGCCTGCTTTGGGGAGGACCCACTGACATTCCTATTTGGAACATTAGTTAACTTCTTTTCCTTAACGTTTTGCAATTAATTAACATTTTTGTTCATTTCCATCATGACATCCTTTTTATCGATGCCATAGTTGTCCCTTTTTACCTATCATTCCTATTCCTTTTCTCTCTCCATTCTAACGCTACCGGAGGTTCGCGATTAGTCATGGGGGTACGGGGCCTGATTTTTCGATTTTTATCCTAAGCCCCGGATTTTTTCGTTTTTCTTCCTAACCCCTATACCTTCGGTAGTCATCATCTACATTTTCCCAGATCCATATTAGCCATACCACAACTTAGCCAAGGAACCTAAACCGAAGCAAGGTATGATTTACTTAATGATTCAATTACCCTTGCTAATATATGATTGTGTTGTGGGTGCAGATGGCCATCATACAACAACGGAATGGATCTGGAGCAAACACTTGGAGTGGAGCAGCATTGAAGCCGCTATGCAAGGAGCAGAATTGATAATGCGCTTACGGATGGACAACGGAAGGCGCAATCTAGGCGTTGGCAGCAACAAGACTCTTCTCTCTTCTTCTCTTCTATTCTCTCTCCTCTTTTCTCTCAGCTGCCAACTGTGGCCTGATGTCATTGTAATAAGGTGTTCACCCTTGTTGTCATGAACACCAGTTTTGTCAAGTCTTGTAATAAAGACCGTTCACATGTCATCCCATTAGTTCCATTTCCCCTAATAATCCCATACCTACCTGATATCATTGTAAGGAACTCGAGGACGAGTTTTCATTTAGTCATGGGTATATGATGAGACGCGACATGCACTGTGCCGCGATATCGCGTCTTCCCCTGCGATATCGCGTACGCGATATCGCGGTCCGCCGCCATATCTATAAATAAGAGGCGGCACTCCCTTCATTTCCCAATCCTGGCTAGAAGTAGCGAAGCTCTGGCAGATTGATCACTCCAGAGTTAGAATTTTTCCCATGTGCCCGCAGTAGGAGTCCTAGAGTGAACGGCTCTTTATTCGAGCAGCTTGTAACCTGAACCCAAGTTGTGTACGGCAATAAAGACGAACTTGATTGGAGAAACCTTGCAGTACATGGTTTTATTATTGTTTATTTACTGCTTTCCTAGTGCGCACAAGTACGACTTGATTACGAGCGTGTACGGACGTGTACGGCTAGTCAAGGAATCGGCTGCTTGTCACAATGCATGAGTACAACTTGATTACGAGCATTGGCTGCTTGGTAACCCAGTAGCGTATTCCAGGATTCTGCTCTTGGTAATCCCAGTGGTAGTCCAATGTGTACGGCTAGTCAAGGAATCGTCTACTCATTGCTAGGCGCATGCACGCTCGTATTCGTATGGTTGAGTGTAGGGGTACCTCACCACTCATCACTTAGTTATCTACCTTAATGGCCATCTCATCATATATGGGATAAAGGCAATTCATGAGGATGATAATTCACCTTATTTTACTTATTTCTTTATAATATTAGGATTTTCTTTTTAAGAATGCTCTTATATTTATCCTTCTTACTTTTGTTACATTACAATCTTATTACACTGCATTTTTAAGGACATTTAATTAGCTTGTCTAAAGTACATTTTCCTACTTGAATGAACAAACAATTCATTCATTACTTACTTGATTTCTTCAAATCTAATTATCAATACCATTACAATTTTCACTTAGCATCATAAGGGGAGTATTAAAATTTCCTCTCCATGGTTGAAGAGTAAAGCTAAAATTTACCCTTTTATAAAAACTAAATGGAGGACTTAAATTTTATTCCTTCTATGTCAAGATCCAATGTGGCTTTGCTATGTCATGCATCATCCATATAGATACATAGAGAAAGACATGCCACGTTGAAATGTTACAAAGATAAATAAGAAAGAAAGAACTAGTGTCATTTGTCCTTTGTTTGCATTGCTCAAAATCTCCCTATGGGCATATGTTATATAAATATTCTACCATGCATCCATCTTAATCACGATCATAGCTTAAATTTCAGATTCAATAATGTGAGGTGTGTTGATTCTTTTATGTATAAAACATCTCTACTTTGTAACAATTATCATGTTGGCATATTATTTTTGGTAGATTGGTGAAAAATAACAAACTCAAAGTATGTATTATGGCTAAAATAATATGTAATCATTAACATCCAATTTGACCATAATTAATTATGGGTTATAACTTTATAATTTGGCTTTTATCTAAGCATGGTATTATGCCACTTATATAAGTGGATGCTTGGGTGGTCTTAGGAATATCACATAATACAAGGATGTTTGAAGCAAATTCAAGTTGAAGTTTCTTCCTCTTGTCTAAGCTTCATTCAAGCTTGTTGTACATCTTGAATTAAGAATACTTGATGCTCGAAGTTGAAGCAATTGCTCAAATTTCTCTAGGACAATTATATTATTTGTCTTGAAGTTGTTCTCTTATTTTCATTTAACTTTTTTTGTTGCCATTGGCTTGTTTACATTTCTCTTACTTTAATGATGCATTAAAAATTAACATATAGTATCAGGTATATGTTATTTATAGATGATATTGTGTTGTTGGATATAGCTCAAGGAAATATTGCTACTAAAATGGAGTAGTGAAGACATGCTCGAGAATCAAAAGGCTTGAAAATTAGCAAAAGTAAAATAAAATATATGGAATAAAATTATAATAGCAACATAAATAGTGGTGAAATAGCAAGGTAAAAAGGTCCCTTGCTACAAACACTTTTACTACCTATGATCAATCCTCCAATCAAATGGTGAAATTGATAAAGATTTCAAAAATAGTATTGAGGTAGGATGGTTAAAAGGGAGATAGGCTAGTAGTGTTCTATGTGATAAAATAATGCCAATAAAATTAAAGGGGAAATTTTATAAGATAGCAATTAGGCCTACTATCTTATATGGTGCTAACTGTTAGGCAATACAAAAGAGGTATAAACAACAAATCAATGTGGCAAAAATGTAAATGCTTCAACGGATGTTAAATGTTACAAGAAGAAACAAACTATATAATATAGATACTAGAGAAATACTTAGAGTGACTTTTATTTCAAATAAGCTACAAGAATGATGGCTTAGATAGTTTGCACATGTGTAAAGAACATTAGATAATGAGCCTATAAACAAAGGTTGCTACATCACTTTCCAAGAAAGCCATCAAAAGGAAGACCAAACAAGATATGGGAAAAAATAATTAAATATTATTTCAAAAAATTGCAAATAAAAAAAGAGCTAACTCTTCATAGAGGAAAATAATAAAAAAAGAAAAAAAATACACATGTAACCAACTGCTTTTTGTTGGAGCAAGGCTAAGATGATGATGATGATGAGTAAAGCTTGGATTTTTTTCTAGTTGAGGTTGTTCCATGACTTGTAATCCATTAAGTAGAAGTATTTCAAGATGACGAGTGGTATCAAGTACATTGAAAATATAGAAAAGTTTAATGGTAACAGTAGTATATAGAAGATTTACTAGTTGAAAAGAAATAAGATGTATGCATCACTGAAACTAAACTAGAAAAAATAAAAGCTAAATATTGAAATCAATTAGATCATTTGGTTTTAGAACAATTTGTAAAGGTATTTCTAATCTTCTGCTCATAAATTTACAAGATGAAAAAATTACAAAGGAATTATGGGATGTTGTAGGTAAGATATATCAATCTAATTCTTACTCAAATAAATTATATCTTAAAAGGTAATTATTTTTATTAAAGATATTTAAAATACTACCATCTTATCTTACTTCTTTTTACTACTATTATAAGACAATTACAATCAATCTGTAGTAAAATGAAAGAAGAAGATCAATGTATTTCTTTGTTACAAAAATTTTCTAATTCATGGGAAAATATTATTCAAATATTACTAGTATAAGTACTACTTTAAAATTTGATGAAGTTGTAGGATGGTTGATGATCAAAGAACTTTGAAGAAAATGCTCTAGCCTATACCTACAATAACATTGGTAATTAAATGACCATGAACATAACAATTAGGTAAATCCTTTAGTAAGAATAATTCTAAATTCAAGAAAGTTGAAAATGATGCTTCTAAGAAAATATCAAAGTATTGGAATTGTAGGAAGCATGACCACTTGAATAAGGATTATAAATTTCTAAAGAAAAAGGAAAAAAATCTTGGATTTGATTCTTCTAAAAAAGATGTTGATGAAGAAATGCTAAACTTGTCTATAGTCACAATCAAAGGTAACTCTAATTATAAGCACTAGTATATTGATTCAAGTGCTTCATATAGCTTTACAATTAGAAGAGAATGATTTCACAAATATCATGAAGTTTCATCTACTACTATTGTTCTTGGGAATGATGGAACCTATATAACTAAGGACTATAGTATTGTAAAGTTGTCCTATAATGGTAGAACAATTATAATTCCTAAGGAATATCATGTCTTTGAGCTCACCAAAAACTTACCATCTATGGTTGATTTTGATTATTTTCACCTATTTGTCTCATATAAGAAACATAGAATTTTTCAAGACAAATCCATCATAGCTATAGGATACAAAGAAGGATGTAGAAGACTATACCACTTAGATGTTGTTACAATGGTTGATAAAGCTGAAGTCCTTCATGCTAAAAAAGAGAACTTCACTATAAAATCTATAACATATGAAACTTGAGTATGTGGGAGAAAATTCCATCAAGATTTTTCCAAAAAAAAATGATATAATTAAAACTAATGCCCAAGAACATTTACCTCTTTATCAACATTGCTTGGAGAGAAAACATCATTTGAGCTTTTCTACAAGTACTTAAAGAGCTCAAAACACATTAGATCTAATTCAAAGTGATATGTTTGATCCTATTTTGATAGCTTTAATTGTCAACTCTAAATACTATGTCTCTTTCATAGATATTTATTCTAGTAAAGTATGGATTTACTTCTTAAAATTCAAATATGAAGTATTTGATCAATACAAGAATATAAAGCTTTTTTTGAGAACTAATCTAAAAAAGAATTAAAGCTTTTAAAAATATATAATCATAAGGAATATTTGTTTAGAAAAAATTAAAAAGTTTTATAGGACTAATTGTATTTTTAGGCATAAGAGCATTCTAGGCATTCCATAGCAAAATGGAGCTATGGAATGGATGAATAAAGCACTTTTGAAGCAAGCCCAGTGTATGCTCAGTGATGCTGGTATTGTAAAGAAACTTTGGTTGAATGCTCTAATGACAACTTGCTAGTTAATCAAAATAATGTCCTCATCATCAACAAATCGTAGAATGTAGATATTGTTTGATAAAAAATTTTCATTGGATCATTTTAGAGTATTTTAGAGTATATCTTATTGTCATGTGCCTAAAGAATGTAGATCCAAATTTGATTATAAATCCAAGAAATGTATTTTTCTTGGATATGGCCATGGAGTAAAAGGATATAAGCTATAAAATCCGTGTATCAAAAAAATTATTTATAGTAGATATGTTGTGTTTATAGAATCATCTCAACCTAAAAAAGTTGAAAAAAAGGTTCCAAGAAAAGCTTACTATGATATTGACCAAGAATAATCTACAAAGCAAGTTAATGATGAAACTAATGATGGGGAAGATATACCTCAAGAAGAAGATCAACCATTAAGAAGGTCAATATGGGTAAGACAAACCTTGATATTTAAATTTATATGTTTTGTATATTAGTGATGCTCCTCAAACCTATAAAGAAGCTTGTGATTCAAAAGTTAGTAAATTTTAGAATAATGCTATAGATGAAGAAATGAAATCACTAATTAAAAGAAAGACATGGGAACTAGTTAACCTTCCTCCTAAAAGCAAACCTATTTGTTGTAGAAGCATTTTTAGGGTAAAAGAGGGAGGAATATACAAGGCAAGGCCAATAGGAAATGGATACTTTCAAACAGAGGAAATGGATCTTTCACGGAGCCTAAGCTTCGGGATTTGTTTATCCTCTTACTTAAAACTTGCCCTGTCATACTACTTGCACGTTGGCACTAATCAGTCCTTAAGAAACCGAAACATCAATTGTAGAAATAAATAAAAATAGAGATAAAATATTAAAAACTAAATGATTTTTTTTAAGAAAACAGATATCTACATCAGCTGAGAAAATTGGCTGCGTTTTAGAAAAATAAATAAAAATAGGAATTGATCCTCTAGTTTGTCTCCACCCAGAAAATCTTACCACTAAATTACTCACTACTAATACATGTTTGTTTATGTGCTTTAAATTTAAATCATTGTAATGTGCAGGCAAAAAGAAGTCCAGGGATAAAGTTTGTAGGGTGCATTGTCTTTCGAAAGCTTTTTTATCCTTTAATAAAATGTAGGTTGAAAAGTACCAGCAAATAAAAGGTTTAACATAAAAGTTACCCTTCATTTAACCAAGGGTGCTATCCACCAATACCTTGAAGGGTTAATTTTTTCAATTTGAAATAAGTAAAATAAAAATATAAACCCTAAGCTTTACATTATATAAATATCAAATATCTTTAAAAATTAATTAATAATTTTTAATTCAATATATATTCATTAAAATAAACCCTTTACCCCAAAGATTTATGCCCATCCTAATGGAAGTGTGCATAAGAAATCACCCTTCATGTGAAAAATACAAGTGCCCTTCAAACTTGACCCCTTGATCTGACATTGTTGGAGCAAGAGCCAAAGTCTCTTATTATACATATGCACATCTTCTTACATAGATTGGTAGGAATAAAATGTTAAAGGAAGAGTATAAAAATTTCCTTAGTGTGTATTTAATGCAATGTTGCAAGTGCACGCACATTTAATGGCCATCATCATTCATGCTTATGTGTTCTTTGTAGGATAGTTGACAGGCAGGGGTGGGACCCAGGAACACATTCAAATAAGGTAAAAAATGAATATCTCATCAACTATAGATCAAACAAGATTGGTAACATCAAGATTAGTAATGGTAAATTTGTAAGCATAGAAGGTATGAGAGATTATATGGTCACACTCATCAATAATAAAGAAGTAAATATCCTTGAAGTATACCACGTTTCTTAGTTGTCCAGCTCATTGCTCTTAGTAGGATAAATGTTAGAAAAAGGCATTAAAGTTATCTTTGAAAGTAAAACATGCATTATAACAAAATCAAATAGAAAAGAGGTTTGTAAAATAAAAGCAATCAACAATAGAATATGTTATTTAAATTATGAACACTTTGACCTAAAAGAAAATCCTATTGAAATAACAAAAGATCAAAAAAAATTACATCAAGACCATTGATCTTATAAAGTCTTTTGAACAAATCAACATTGGCACTAGCACCACAAAAGATACAAATCAGCATTGGCACTAGCACATCATGTTTTATAGAAAATTATCTTAGCTTAACATGTTGGAACTCAAAACCTCTATTTTTAATAATATTTACCTTCAAGATATATAGTTAAATTATAACTTTATCACTCAATATTGCCCACCAAAATCAAACATATAACTTAAAGTTTCCAAATTAAGAATCTTACTACTAGGCTAACCACATTAGTTTATAGCTATCTTTCTTAAGGTGAGTAACCTTGGAAGGTCACCTAAACATAACTATGTGATTTTGTAATTTGGGCATGTATATGCCCCTATGGTTTTATAGCCTTATTTTGGGGATTTTTGGGATTTTTTTGGGGGTGGGGGTTTGGTGTTTGTTTGTGGATGCACAAGTGTGGGGGTGCAGAGTGACAATGTGTTAGAACCCAAAAGAATTGAATGATAATATTTAAAAAAATTGTAGTACATTAAATCATTGATGAGAGAGTCTAGAAAAAAGTCCAACAATTTTAAGGATGCTTTTTCAGGTCTTTATTCCTATAAGTAGTCTTAAAAAATATTCAATCTTGGATACAAAAGGATCAAACCTTATCATTATTTAGAAGCTCCCACATGGATTTTTACTTCTTACTAAAGGGTTTCTTTTAAAGAGAAAAAGAAAAAACTCTCTAAAAACATGCTTAGATAGATATATTAATATATCTTTATCAATTGGCCTAGATGATTTAAAATAAGCTTGACTACTGAATGAGGTAACAAGATAACTAAAAATGGAATCATTCATCCCTCCTTTGTTTCTCTACCACTTACCCAATTTAGTTTTATCCTCTCAGTCAAGTTTGTTCTATCTTTGTTTATTTATGGCACTATTGAGAAATAAATCTCTTGCATAAATAACAATAAAAAATATCATAAACAAACAAAGATAAAACAAACTTGATTGAGAGGGTAAAACTAAATTGGGTAAGTGTTAGAGAAACTAAGAAGGGATGAGTGATTCTGTTTTTAGTTATCTTGTTACCTAGTCCAATAGTCAGGCTTGGTTAAAATCATCTTGGCCAATTGATAAATAGATATATATATATATATATATATCTAAGCTAGTGGAGTAGTTTTGCAAGCAATGAGTAGATTTTAATTATTTTTTAAAATTTTTATGTTATCAATTATCATTATAAAGGACATGGTTATAAGTGTTAAAGTTGTTAAGATATTAATAAAACCATTTAAATAACATCATTATTTGCATTCCAAATAATATATACTAGTAAATATAAATTGGTAAAAATAAAAGTTTATATATTTCATATATTTTGATGAAGGAATACATTGCATAATTATTGTAACAAACATTACAGAGTTGTAGAATAGGCTTAAGGAAAAGAAAAAATACAATGATAAATGTAAACTCAATATGCCTAATCCTTCAATTAAACCAAACGAACTTCCTATGCAATTCCACTATAGAGATGTTTAACATCTGAAATCTTTTTGCATCTCTGCATAGAGAAAGGAGGATGAATCTTTAAAGAATCAATGGTCTTGAGCCTAGATAATGCAACAAATGTTAGACCTGTAACTTCTCTTGAACCAATATCAATAGTAGCCTTATCTAATATAATTTTTTGAGATTTATGAATAGTCATGGCCTATGGAAACTATAATGGTAACTAACGCGATGCTCCTCAAACCTCAAGCACATGATAAGGATTACCATTATGAAAGGGGTATCTAATGTAAAAGTCAAAATTAACAACATACAATGGTAATGCATGTGGCTATTTACCTAGAAAATATATAATATTGTGAATTGTGCAAAGTGCACCATTTAGCAATCCTACTTTAGGCCAAAGGTTAACTATGAGCATAACTCTTGCACCTTCATAAAGATTGCTCAATATCATTGATGTCATCATCTAAGATTCTGAATCCACAGGGACCTCTGTCTGCTACACACAGAACAATGGGTCTTTGCATTATTTGCAACATCCTCTTATTGTGTGATTGGACTTTATCCTTCGTATCATATAAATGCATTGATTCTTCAAAATCGCCTAATCCACTCGAAGTGGACGGAAGATTCATTTCAATAGCCAGAAAATTATAATCTTCATCATGGCTTTTTCCTTCTCTAATATGTATCAATACTTCCCTAAATATTTGTTGTTGACATTTTGTTCCAAATTGACAATAAACTGCATCTAAAATAACAAAGGTATGAAATGATTTCCAAACCCCTATAATATTTGGATTCCTAGATGCATAAGGCACAACATCAAGCATAGGAGGAAGTTGACCCAAATCACCTATCAGTATAACTATAACTGATCTTCCTCCAAAAACTTCATTGTGATGCTCTAGAAAAGTTTTTGTTAGTCATCTATCACTACTTTGTAATAATCTTCCTCTCACAAAACTCATTTCATTAATTATTATATATCTTACCTATGATAGTCCATGTTGTATACTTATCTTTGCAAAAGAAGACAGTTTTTTGTAGGCATCTATTCTAATGCTCAAACTAGAATGAATGATTGTTGCATTAATGTTAAATGCTGCAACTCCTGTGGGTGCCATGACAAGTAAAGCATTATGTTTTTCATGCCAATATTCAAGTAGCATTTGAATAGTTGCTTATTCAATTCCTTTACATCAAACAATAGGGCTTCCTCCCTTTCAAGAAGTGATATCACTTATCCACAAAAAAATATCAAATACTACTAATAAGTATGGTAATTTAAAAAATTGTCTTTGTTCCCAACCATTCCTTTTCTCACCTGTAACAGCTTTTACCTTTTACCTGTGTAGAGAAGAAATGTCTAGCAGTAACTATATACATGCATAGAAAGATTGCACTGAGCGTAGCAATGACACAGTAAAAGTAATCAAAATGGGCTATGCTCCTATTGTTATCGAACTAGCTATAGTGACCATCCATCCTACTTGCCTTATCCATGATTGAAACCAGTAACCCTTCCAAAAGTCCCCCAGTCCCCATTGGACTCATCATTATTGCTAAACCCAAACTTTTTAGGGTCTGGGGCATTTCCTCAAAAAGGAATTCTTACGATCCTGCCCATGCAAACATAAATGATGACCCTAGAAAAATATACTATGGAATGAGCCAACAAATACTCATGGGAACTACAGCTCCATCTTCATTTTCAAGGTTTACAACTGACAAGTGTCTCCATGAAGGTCCTCTCATGGAACTGCAGGGGACAGGGTACCCCATATAAATGGCATACCCTGCGATGTATGGTGCGTGATGAGGGGTGCGATATTGTGTGTCTACAAGAGATGAAACTCTAGCAGACTGAAGCTCATATTTTGCAATGGTCAGGTTGGCACAACCACCTGGCGCCCAGTAGGGGACAGGCAAGAGGACTTGTAGTCCTCACCAAGGTGGACTCATACATCCTGGACACATCTGACTGGTGCATCACGGTGCACCTGCTGGGGTTGGATGTGTGGGTTACAAACGTCTACGGTGCCCAAGGGTGGCAGGACCACCTTTAGGAGCTATCGAGGGTCATAGGGCTTATCCACAACAATGCCAGCTAGGTGCTGATTGGATACTTCAACCAAAGGCTCTACAGCTGGGAGAAGACCAGAGATAGTCTCGCAGAGCCCTCAGGGGCCTCCGAATTCCTTGCGCTATTACAACGTACTGGTCTCACCGACATGGAAATTGCTGGGTGCACGTACACCTGGTGCAATCGCCAATAGGACGCGGAACGAGTCCAATCTCAGATTAATCCAGTGTGGGTCAGTAGGGCGTTGCTATTCGAGTGGGACATCCATGCCTATGGCGTGGCTCAGATGGCCTCGAACCACCACCCCATTCTATGCGAGCAAGAACAGGACATGTTTCAGGCCCCGCGTCCATTTCGGTTCGAATGCACCTGGCCCGTAAACCATGGCTAGGCGAATTGGTTCAGGACATTTGGCAAAGATATCCAACCTCGGTTGATCCGTGCAACTTTCTAAAAAATAGATTAAAGACCCTCAAATGTCACATTAAAAACCTTGGTACGACAAAAAAATATAGTTTCAAAGGATACCGCGTTTAGATTTAGGCCAAACTGTAGACAATTCAGACATAGCAGGAACAAGGGGCTGATCACACACACGAGGAGCTCACCCTCCTGGCCGAGCTACAACTCCTGCAATGCAAAGAGGAAGAGTATTGGCAACAACGGGCCTGTGTGCAGTTGCTGAGAGGAGGGAACCATCGCACAAAATTCTTCTTTGCAGCGACGAAGGCACACTGTGGCACACGCCAAAGAACGCTGCAATGCCTCACTCACGGCGAACAACCACACCCACACTCTGGGGCATCCAGTTTGCTTCAGTACTCGCAGCGGGTCTGGGATTGGCAGCCAACGGAACCCATTTTCATGCCGTTGCAGAAAATTTTAAACTTGGCTAACAACGTGTGGCTTTTGCAACTGTTCTTGCACCAGGAGCTTCGAATTGTGCTTCACGACATGCCAGTGGATAAGGCCCCAAGACCTGATGGGTGGCCCGTTGAATTCTTTCATGACTTCGAGGACATGCTGGCGGCAAACTTGCTCGATGCTTTTAATTCCATGCTGACATGGCGATAGGTCCGCAAGGAAATTAACTGCTCCTTCATGGTCCTGTTTCCTAAGATGGAGAATCCCACATCCCCAAGACATTTCCGTCCCATCGACGTTTGAAACTTGCTTCTGCATTTATTTTCTCACATGCTAGTCGCCAGGCTGCGGCCCTTCATGCCACGTCTTGTGGGGAAAAATCAGGCCACATTTATGAAGGGCCATCACCTCCAAGACCAAGTCCTGCTATTGCAGGAAATTCAGCACTCCCTTCAGGCTGCTAAATTACCTAGCCTCTGGATCAAACTCGACATAACCAAGGCCCACAATTCCATGTGCTGGGCCACCCTGTGGACGGTGCTGCTCACGAAAGGCTTCGACAAGGCTTTCGTGGTGCTTTGTCTACAGATCCAACAAGGAGGGCAATACTCACTGGACCTTGATGGGCACCTGTGGGGCTTTCACAGTACCGAACGTGGGCTGCGACAAGGTGACCCTCTCTCACCGCTCCTTTTCCTGATGATGATGGACCTCCTACAAACGTACTGTGCTGAGGAAGGGGTCCAAGGGCTGAACATACATGGCATCCCCTATCTAACTTCCCATTACGCAGACAACACCATGATTTTCACCAGGACAACCATGCCACAAGCCAGGGGGTTAATGAGAGCATTGAACAAAATGCAATGTGAGGTGGGACTGGCACCCAATCCAAGGAAATCTGCATTACATTTCACACACACCCATCCTTCCGTACGCAGCAAGGTCATTCAGATCCTGGGAATCCTACCTGGGGAGCCAAAAGAAAAATATCTGGGCATCCCCATCCACAATTGGCACCGCCTGCAAACCTGGCAGGCCCTCATTATGAAAATCCAGAAATGCATGATGCACTGGATGAATCGCTTTCTATCTCGCAATGGGAAAATCGTGCTAGCATCTTCCGTGATGGGGGCCATGGTGAGGTTTGCTACTTTGATGGCCTCCCCACCCTCTAGAGTAGCCAAAAAAATTGACTTGATTATCCAGGACTTCGTGTGGTCTGAAGGAAAGGGAGGGAAAAAGATGCATCTTGTGGCTTGGGAGAAGACTGCGCGGCCTCACTCCGTGGGGGGGGGGAGTGGGCATTCTTCCTTTTGTGGTTGAGGCCACCTTAGGATGGCAACGTCTTCTTCGGCGGCGTTCTACTACAAATGATGACCCCTCCTTATGGGCGCAAATCCTACGATAGAAGTATAACCCATGGGAGGCGGCGAATTCCGACTCTTAGGTGTGGCAGCAGCTTTGCGTGCATGTTAGGGCACTGAACCATGAAAATGAGATCACGTTGCACCCTTGACATCTCCTCTAGAGACAGTTCACAACTGATCTGCAATTGGTGCGGTTGTGGAAGGGAATCCTACCGGAAAAATTAAAACATTTGGGTGGCTGATTCTCCACCACGCTCTCCCCGTTCGAGCCTTCCTGCAGAAACGCAGCCTACCAATCAGTAATCAATGCCCACTGTGCACTCAACACATGGAAAATTTGCAGCACTTCATGCATGAGTGCCACGTAACCAAAAAATTATGGCAAATGGCTAGTCTATAATTACTTGAGTTCTCAGGTAATTCGCCGATGCTGGCGACACTATGGATCCTGTGGTGGGCCAGGAACTCTCACGTCTTTAAAGGGGTGACCGTACCTCCTATGGCCGTGTTGATTGGTAGGTTTCGAAACCTCTAGCACAAAATTACCACCGCAATGAATCCACACGTCCACCTCAAGCCACTTGTTACCGCCCTCCAACGTCGACCAAATATTTGGCGTTGGTTCTCTCGCATGAGGTGGAAACAAATTCTACCCAGAATGGCAGCTGACCAGGAGCTGGACACCCACTCCTTCTACATGAATTGGGGTAGAGAGGCCACTACTTTTAGGGGGCGCTAGATTCTGATTACCGTTGCGTCAATTACGACTGCGATTGGAGCACCCCTCAGAGGGGTTCATATCCCCCCAGTCGTTGGTTTGCATGCAGCAGCAGCTGATTGTTTCCAGGGCCCCATCCCCAGGATGGTTAGTAGACACATCAGGGGGACCCTCACGCCTAACTGGAGGGTAGCGGCTGAGCTGGTTGAGCGATGCTTCATCCACTCTGGATCACACCAGAAACTGAATGGGGTTCACTTTACGTTTCTACAATGCATGCGTGATGAGACTCCCATCAACCTCCCATTGTTCCTCTAGGAGTTCCTGGATTAGTGTCTTCTTGCCCAACATCTAGGGGTCATACGGGCCCTGTGGTTGGCCGGTACCTCGATCCTACCGATGCAACCAACGAACAGTTCGGAGTTGAGGCAGCAGCACTTGAGGATGAGACACGGGTGAGGTGCGGGGGTCACAACAACCGAAAATAGGGCCGTGATTTCCCCTTGCCCGCTTGCACTAGCCATGAACTGGACTGACAGAGACAGACCCTGGAGGATGAGGAGCCCATGATAAAAGAATGTACCACTGGCAACACTGAGGGGCAACACCCTCCTTCTCCTACATTGTCGCCTATCCAGATGCTGCTTTGGATAGAAGGCGTCATTAAGGACCATATGATGGGAATTGCCTAGATTATTGAGGAAAATCAACGCCGTCTAACTGCTAGTGAGGGGCAGCCAGGTCCTTTCTCGCAAACAATCAGAGAGAACCATTCATCCAAGCACAAGCCCCTCGAAAGTTAGCAGGGGAGGGGGGCAGGGTGTTGGTGCCTCCTGGGGGAAGCCCGGTTTAGGAATGCACTCTGATTAACATTGGGACGGGGATGACCGCCTGTCGTGGGGTTGGCCACGGTGGGGGAGGGTCTCGGGGATTTCTAGGTTTTTTTCTTGGCTGGTGTGGGGCCAGCGGATCTGGCCCGCGCTGTACAAATCTATAGCTCTTTTTTGGGAATGCAAATTCGCTTGACTTTTTCCAAAAAAAAATCAATGTTCTAATACTTTTTTAAAAATTCAATTAAAAAAATATCAAAACCTAGAGTTTTACCATTTTCTAAACAAAAGTTTGCTACTTTGATTTCTTCTACTATAATTTTAGCTTCAATAATATTATTTTGATGTGCTTTTGTTATAAGATGAGGAGTATGCATACTAGAGGCCGAAAAGGATTGCTCATTAAAATCTTTAAAAGAAAATTTATTTGCTAAAAAAGTGTTAATAGTCTTAAAATCTTTAATGATGGAATCATATTTATAAAGTGATTCTAGTTTAGGTACTTAACCCTTTCTCTTAAAAAATTTTAAAAATTTCTTGTAAGATTTATTTTGAATTTTTAATCAACTCATGTGACTNTTTAATTTCTTCTAGAGGAATAAAATATGGAGATAAATGCTAATTTAAAAAAAAGACTCCCCAACAATTTTTTCTCAAGACCTATGAAAAAAGCCATAAACATTCAATAATAAAGCTAACATTAATGTAGGGGAGGAGGTCCTAATCCTTGATTTTTCAAGTTCATCATTTGTCTCACAAGCCATGTTACTAATAAGTGAAAAAGCATTATTAATATAAAAATTTGCAATAGTAGTAAAGGTAGAGAGAGAAAGAAATACCTTTGGGGTTTTTAAATTGAAAGTAATATCTACAAGCTTCTCCTTTTTATGTTACACTGATTAAAATCTATGTGCATAAATATTTCCATTGCTAGTCTGTACTAAAAATTTCTTTTTTCTCTAAAAGGGAATTCTTTTTAGATATCAAGAGTTTACTAGCACATTAAAATGATTAGTAAAAGGTTGAGACATGATTGAAAAAGATTTCATATGTGCATATTGAAAACTACTATTATTTACCCTTTCTAAATATTATTGTTTCATTTCGTGATCTACAACATTTTTATTTAGGGTAGGATAGATTCCAATAACATGATATTCACAATGGAATAGCTACAACATCCTCACAAATTATAGTATGTAATTTTTAGGGCAAAACAATGATTACCAACCTTGAGTTTTAATTCCTTCTTCCTTTCCTGTAAATCAATCCCTATAAATTAACATATATGTTGCACACTATCTAGTAATGTTTTTAACTCTATCTTAGGATTATCTTAATGCTATCAATAATTTTTCTTTTAGTGCTGTAAAAAATAAAATAAAGACTTTATAGTTGAATCTAGTAAAGAATTTTAGAGTAATAAGAAGAATAAAGATCAAAATTTACTTTCAGTTCTTAAGTAATAAAAATATTACGATGCTCCATAGAAACTTTAAGATCTAATGATTTCTTAAGAGTTTTGAAATTGGCTAGTTGGATAAGCAAAAAAGATTTTGAAAAATAATGAGCATGCATAATATTAATTCCATAGCATTCAAGAATAAAATCACTATTGTAAAACCTTTAATTAGGCAAATAAACCCAATAATTTGCAAAAATATGTATTGTGAAGTAATATCTTTTAAGAGGGATTCATATAAATCATCAAGTAAAACAAAATCGAAAGCTTAGAAATTCTTCATAGTCTCTATAGTGTGTGAAAGTCATTAAAATTTTT
Organism: Gnetum montanum; assembly: GCA_015680685.1. Taxonomy (NCBI): domain Eukaryota; kingdom Viridiplantae; phylum Streptophyta; class Gnetopsida; order Gnetales; family Gnetaceae; genus Gnetum; species Gnetum montanum. Next base: position 32,818 of record MNCI01026619.1, read on the forward strand.
CATCTTTAGATCATTCTTCACTAAAAAAAACTTTTGTCACAATAACTCCATAAGAAACCCTCAAGATGTAGAAAACCCCTTTTTTTATATGTTAGTTTAGAATAACCTATTAAAGACTTATCTAATAAGGAATATTTTGGAAATAGAAAAGGAATTGGACTTACAACAACTATTTAGAAATTATTGTATATTTTTAGATGACAAGTAGGATTTAATAGTCTTTATAAGCTTCTTCAACCTTGATCACCCTTGTCTTCCAACCACTTGATAATATATGGTAAAGCTATCAGAAGAGACAATATGATTAGTTTAGAGCCTTAATTAAAAAAAATTAATGATGCGGTAGTAAAGGTGGATGAAGAATCAGCTTTGTAGTTAAAAGATTATGGAGAGTAATTGTTGACATGGATTATTGCACTGACGATATTTTAGCGTAGAAGCTACTGTATGCAAGAATTATGGTATGTTAAATTTAAATTATTAAATATTATTTAAGAAAGTTAGCCCGACTTAACTTGAGGAGGTGACTAGTTGCTCTGGTTGCAATTTGTTGCCGCCATTTTAAACAAAAGCAGAGCACTGGAATAAATTTGCGTAAGATTAAAAGAATCGTATTTATAAAAAAGTTAAAGAAAGAGAATAGTGAAAACACAAGATTAGCCAGTAAGACATAGGTCATTTGCGCCGCCTTTTGACCAAGTTTCCGATTTTAACGATGAAGGTGGAGTGCCCTTTAATATCAAGTGTACAGAGATGACAAAGCCTTAACACTTAACAGGATTATACCATGTCGGCAGACTATTGTATTTAATATTTTTATATTTTAGGTAAAACTTTTTATAGGAAAATGCTGTCCATGCTACATATACAACTTCCAAATACGTCATTTACTTTTCACTGGATCAGATTACATTAAAAGGTTCCGTAACTGTGGTTAGAGTCCATTTTTTATGCCATGGTAATACACGGGGACTGGGAAATGTTTCCATGGAACGTTATCCGATTCTGATGTGAACTATCTAAACATGTAAAAGGTAACGATTGTTTCTGTCATTGAGAAAGAGAAATAATGTACTTGATCTAGAATCTTAGTAAAAGGATGATGATCGTTTCCATGGTATTGGCATGTTGTGCATCTGGATTGTAGAATACTGCCACCTATGATTATGAACCCAAACCCTTTTGGAAAGGTAAAATGATGCTTAATAATTGCCAACATCTTAAATCATAAAGCAGCAAACATTAATTGACAATAACAAGCAACCATGAAATGAAACAGGAATTTTGGTGAAGTTTCACAGGACGCTGGAGAAATGGCATAACAGATCCTTAAGATGTTTGCAACAGATCAAATTGGTTGACATGGAATTTGTAACCCAAGAGGGTCAACAATGCAAAACATAAAAAAGAAGAACGCACTGGTGCATGTATAATTTGCAGTCATGGTGATCACGCATGCTGCTGCTTCATCTTGGCAGGGGTGCAATGAATCGGGGCGTTCCCTTGGCAGTTTGGACCAGGTGTGGGTGGGATGAATCTGTTTGGCTTTTGTCCTTGTACAACCCTCCTTGTGCTCATAGTCATGCTGCTGCTGCTGCTGTGTGTCATTTCCTGTCCCTGTGACACAAAAACAGAAACAGATGCATATGTGTTGCCATGGCAGTCTAATTCATCAAAATAATAAGACTCAGAATCAAAAACAGAAACATGTGTGTTGCCATGGCTTACTGTTCCATAAGCAGCCACAGAAGCAGAATCACCCGCAAGAATAAGAGCATGTTGCCGTGCTAGGGCAACACCACTGAGCACCAGTAGTATTAGGAAGCACAACTGCACAACCTTGCCGACCGCCATTGTGATTTTGTAATCTCCGAGTATCCTTCTACTTCTTATCACATTCCAATGATTCCATATGGAGTGTATTTATAGAGCATCTCTGTCTGCTTTTGACATGTCCTATCAACAGCCACAGAAATCAATGGAGGTTATGATCGAAGTTTTTCGCATCGTTTTTGCCCCTTTTTTTTTACTTTAATTTTTGTCTGCAGTCTCTTTTTTCTCCTTCTCAATTTGCTTTTGCCCATTAATTTCCCCCCTTATTTTAACGCACCGTTTTCATGATTTGCTTTTCTCTCTGGTGGTTTTTTTGTCTTTTGTCATTTTAATCTTAATTAATTTTTGTTTTTTTTTGTTATTTTTATTATCAATTTTCTAATTTTCTCTCCGCTTTCATGTTTCATTGTTTTTTGTCTAAATATACTTGTTTTGGCCCAGAGGCCAACTCCTCTTGCAGAATAGGCGGGGGGAGGGGAGTGCATTTTGTCGTCCTCCACACCTTTTTGTATATTAATCTAATAAATAGTATTATATTCTTATTCAGTTTTTAAGTTTAATATATTATTTATTCCTAATTCTGATGCCAACTGAAAACTAAAATTTCTATATTGTTATTACTAATTCTGATGCCAAATGAAAACTAAAATTTCTATATTTGTGTTTCCACTCTAACTCAGCTCTTAGATGAAAAAAATTGTAAAATGCAGCTACCAATGTAAGTGGATATAACTGGTCTATTTTGTTAATATTGACCATCCGATTCTTCCATGACCATCTGATTCTTACATGAGTTTGTTCAGATTTTTCTTATCCAATTTATAAAAAAAGGATGCCATTCTGATCCCATCCCATTTTTTAATCTATAAGATCAACAGAATCAAAAATAGAAATATAGAATTTATGCTTTGCCATGACTTACTGTTTCATAAGCATGCACAGAAACAGAATCACAAACGTTGATAAGAGCATGTTGCCATGCCAGGGCAACACCACTTATCAGCACCAATAGTAGCAAGCACAACTGCTTAACCGTCATTGTGATTCTGTTCTCTCTTGAGTGTCTCCCTGGCTCCTCCTCCTCATCACAGTACAGTGCCGACTGCAGGCTCTAGCCATGGTCAGGTATATTTACTGTTTAAAAAGTCAGGGAATATATTAAGTCAAGATGTTTCAATGATCACCATAAATTGGGCAAGTCATGACCAGTCATCTCAGAAAATTCACACCTGCAACCATTGATTTTCTTTCTTAAAGATAAGATTTATTATAAAAAATCTTGGCCGACTCAACTCGGATATGCAAGAATTTTATACAGTAGATCGGTTTGCTTTTGACATGTTCTATTTAACAAATCATCCACTTCTTGTCACTGCCTGGCCAACAGTGCCATCCATAATATAATCACTTGGTGCCTGGCCACCAGTGCTTTCCATAATATAATTAAGGAAAGCTGGAAAGCATGTGATGCACTCATGAGGTAGTGTATTGGTCAAGACAGATGGTGGTTCAATTTATCTTGTCCAAGCTGTGGCAGGGTAGAAAGAGATTCTGTTGCTTTTTTATTTGTTGGTCGACAGATTTATCTCGTCCAAGATGTGGCAGGGTAGAAAGAGATTCTGTTGCTTTTTTATTTGTTGGTCGACTGAGATTGTTTTATTCTCTATTCCATTATTGTTCCGGCAGTGGTGCAAAGAGATGCTGGTATACTATCCTGGATTTTGCACAAGGATGTTGGTACTGAATTTTAAACCTCAGCACAATCATCTACAATGCTGTGGTACAATACTGTGCGTTAACAAAGTCACAAACAGCCTGTGCAATTATAGAATGTCATTATTATTTACTTATATGGTGGTTAATTTTCATAGATGGTACAGTGATGACAAACTGCACTTTGTTCTTATACTTTTGGTTGCATTCATTGAATTTGGCAACGCAAGACAACAATGAGAATTCAGGCAATACGGTAATAAAAATCTTGGCAGTGTAGATAGATGTGAATGGTAAGTAAAGTAAGTCTAAAATAAACTGCTGCAAGCAAACACAATGGAAGAAAACAATGGAGTAGTCCGCACTTTCGTTTCTACAGCTCTCCGATCGACAAATGCAGTTTTCTTTTTTTAGTTTTCCCATACTTTCTTTTCTTGGCCTTCCTACTCTGCTTTTGCAGATTAATATTTTTCCCTCGTTTTCTTACACGGTTTACCCAGATTTCTTTTGACTTTTACCTATCAATATTTCGGCTGGTTCAATGGTTATGTACTTTTACCTTCTTAATTGTGGCTTCGTTTTCGATGGTTTCTTTTTCTCCAAAACACTGTTGGTTCATCTTGCGGATTAGTATTGGTTTTACACCATTTTCCATGGTTTGCTTTTGTTGGTCTTTGCAGGTTTTTGCCTTTCTCCTCGTGTAATATGAATTAATATAATTTCAATTTCATTCACTTTATTATCTTCATTCAGGGATTAGAATAATGGATGTCGAGTATTGCATTGGAATTTTTTGGGTAGTCTCACACTAATTAATATTTTTCCCATAGTTTCTTTCTTTGCATTAATATTAAAAAAGTTAAAATTTCTTTTTATAAATTAATGTAAAAAATTCTTTAAGAAAATTTATTTTGTTACCCCTTTCTCTTCCTATCTGAACTGATAATATTTGATAAATTTTTTTAGTCGTATTTAATATTTCACATTCTTCTGTTAGTGAATATTTTAGTCACATGTCTTCTCACCTCAAATTTATTCTTTTTACCTACTATTTTTATCTTTTTTTTTTGTTTTCCTTTTATCATTCAAATTAATATTTTTTCCTCTTTCTTTCAGTTCTCATTTTCCTTTTGTAATTTATTTCCTTAAATTACTATGTAAAAAATAAATTCTCTTTTTCTTAAAATAAATTTTAAAAGTAAAAAAGAGAGAAAACTTTCATGTTTTTGCTTTATTAATCCTCTTATCCAAACTTACTATATTTTCTTTATTTCATAAATTTTTCCATATATATTTTTGTTCTTCAACTCTCTCTTATTTGATTTTAAAGTCTCTTTTAAATTAATATCAAAAATTCAAAAATAATCTTTTCAATTTTTTTATTCTTTCTTTTTCTTTGTATTAGAATTAATAATTTTCTTAAAACATCCAAGGCAAAGAAGAAGCTCCAAGTTACACATCAAAGCCACCAAATCAAATCAATCATCAAAGACACCAAGAATAAAAAAAAGTTTGGTCAAAAATCATATTCAAGAAAAAGCAACTTAATCCAAACCAATCAATCCAAGTTCAAAAGAGTCACCAATGACTTAATTAAGCATAAAGCTTCAAAGAGTGCTACAAGTTGTTACAATCATCAAAGAAGAAGTTTAAATAAGGTGCAAAAGAAACAAAATTTAAATAAGTTTAATGGCTAAGAAGATCAAGCAAGGACAACATTCAAATAAGGCCTCTTTGAGAAGATAAAGAGCACCATCAAGTTAAAAATACATGGAGCAACAAGCAAGAAATACCTTTTCAAATCCAAATATTTGACATTAAAGGAGGACTATCATGACATTACACAATGCCTACACTTTTTCTTTGTCCTTTCCATAGCCCTCAATTACTCTTGAAAAGATTAGAAAATAGAAGTTATCTATCAAAAGAAAGCTAAATAGCCATGAAATATAGCTAGACTAGTTTAAAATAGACATAGTTAAGAGAAAATAACTAATAGAAAAAAAAACTAATTAAGCCTCTATGAGAAGAATGCCAAATGTGGCAAAATCCTTCCCTTTCCTCCTATAAATTAAGGCCAAAGAACTCATTGTAAAGATGTAAGAAGTATTGAGATAAAGCAATGAAGAAGAGTATCTTAGATTTACTTCTTCTTTTTTGATCCTTTGTGAATCCTCTTGAAGACTACCATTGCTCTAGCTTCATGAAGAGTCCTTTTTTCATTCTTTCATTCTTGCATCCATCCCTTTCACATAGTTGAAACTCTCCTATTTTGTGGTATGTCATAATTTTTAAAATTCTTACATCCATCTCTCATGTTTCTCAAAATTAGCTTTCACAATCTTTCATTTTTACAATCCAATTTCATACAAGTTTGATATCCTTATAATGCCTCAGTTGCTCATATAAGTTTGAAAGATTTGCTAGAGATAGTATGCCATGCCAAGCCCTAACAACAAAAAAAACAAAGAGAAAAAAAGATAATTTTGCACTTTGTCATCACTTTAAGCTAGAAGACAAATTAAATTCTATATTATAAAAATGAATTAATAGGCATATGTACTTATTTTTACCTTTAATTAAACCCCTTTTTACCTTATTTTTCAATTTTTATAATTGAAGAGTAACTTCTCATTAATTCCAAGTATGGACCCTATCTTATTCTCTAAATTTGATGGTCATACATTACTGCAATTGACTATTTTGAAGATAATGAAAAATTTGCATGAATTTCTCTTCTTGTATTCTCTCATTAATCTTCTATGCACTTGTGTTCATTTTCATGATTGTTTACAACCTAAACATTCTATTAACTCCATAGCTCATAATTCCACTTTCATAAACAATTTTATTCTCTCTCCAAAAACTTCATCAAAAGATTCCAATAGGACATCTTCATAAATTGTGATAAATTTTGCACTCCAAATTTCACTCATTCCAATTTTCCACTTCCAACCAATTCAAGTTTAGAAATCCAAAGGTCACCATCAAGTTTCAAGGTAATTTATCCCTTTTCTTTTAAAATAAACTCCAAGTTTCTTTATCTAGGTCTAAGAGATTTCTGAGGTAATTCCCTTCATATAAAGTTCATTAAATTCCATCATGAACTCTCAAGATATTAATAAAATTCATTTGTACTAGAACTTGTGATTTAGTAATGATATTGTAGGTTTCAAACCATGAACTGACCATAACTCATGATATCATAAATGTCTATTTTGCTCAAATCATGACTTATGGCTCACTCTTGGTACAACACCTTAGCCTATCTGACTTGTGGTTAACTCATGACTACACAAAAGGTTCAACTACGACTTATGCTCATCTTGTGATTGTAATTTTAGTTAAGGTAAATTCACCATGTCTTATGATTAGCTCATGGTTGAACATCAGAGCTTATAGTACTTTTCATTTCAAATTCCCTATTATCATCATCATCATGACCAACGGTAAGGTCATGAAGTAGTTACCATGACTCATGTTGAAGTTGCGGTATTTCTAGAAAGATATGAGTAACTATTTCTACTCTACCATGATTGATTTTGTAAATTATAACTAATGGTATCCTATGCCATGACTCATGATCAAGTCATGATCCATAAAATTCAAGATTTTTTCACATGAAAAGTTGAACATTGAATCCTCCT
>MNCI01026620.1:0-66064 GCA_015680685.1 Gnetum montanum
TCGTAATTGAGTCGTATTCATGCATTGCGTCAAGTAGCCGATTCCCCGACTAGCCGTACACATCCGTAGACGCTCGTAATCAAGTCGTACTTGAACGCACTAGGAAAGAAGTAAATAAAAGCAATAAATGAAACCATGTGCTGCAAGGTTTATCCAAACAAGTTCGTCTTTATTGCTGTACACAACTTGGGTTCAGGTTACAAGTTGCTCGAATAAAGAGCCATTCACTCTAGGACTCCTACTGCGGGCACATGGGGAAAAATTCTAACTCTGGAGTGATCAATCTGCCAGAGCTTCGCTACACTAGCCAGGATTGGGAAATGAAGGGAGTGCTGCCTCTTATTTATAGAAATGGCGGCGGGATGCGATATCGCAGCCTAGTGCAAGTCGTGTCTCATCAAGAACCCTATCTCCTGGTTGGTATTTAACTTTTCTAATTCTTAGGTCATGACATTGTTTGTTGAAGGCCTTGTGTAGTTCATTGGATGATAGGGCAGCTAATCAATTTTCATCTATCAAGTTAGGATTCATTAACTATTCTTTCTATGCTATATTGAGGTCAAGGTTAAGGTCACATGTTGTAGATAGTGTATGGAGCTCAGCTTGGATAGGAAGCGTTGGAAGTTTATCGTATACTAATTCATAGGGAGAATAGCCTATAGGGAGTTTCCATGTGGTGTGGTAGGCCCAAAGAGCATCATTCAGTTTGGTGCTCCAATCTCACGTATATTTGCTAATGGTTTGTGTCAAGATTTTTGTGATTTCCCTATTGGTGACTTTGGCTTGACCATTCACTTAAAGATGATATGGTGTAGTTAGTTTATGCTTAACTCCTAAGCATTGCATCAACTTTCAAAAATTTACACCTGTAAAATGTGTACCATTATAAAAAATAAGAGCACAAGGTATGCCAAACTTGTTTACGATTTGTTGTTGAACAAATCGTGCAGTAGTAGATGATGTACAGTCAGTAACATCAGTTAGTTTTGCCCACCTTGTAAAATAGTCAACAACAACAACAATGTATGCTTTTCCATTGGACATTGGTGTAATAGGCCCCATAAAATCAATACCCCATATGTCAAAGGATTTTAAGGGTTGAATCCATTATTGTGGACCATCCATTCTAGCAGTCATTCTCCCATCGCGTTTGGAATGCTCACAAGATTGGAAAAAATGATGGGCAGCCCAAAGTAATTTAGGCTAATAATATCTTGTAGGAAAGATTTTCTTTCTAAGCATAATGACCCCCACAAGGGCCCTCATGAGCATCTTGGAGAACTTGTAATTTATCTACATCAAGAACACACCATCAAACCAAGCCATCAAAACACACATTGTAGGGGTGTCTATTAATTTCCATGAAATGTTTGACTCAGTGGAGAAACTATTATTTCTTTCTAACGTCTAGCTCTTGTGTTTTTTGTTATGTGAGAAGATAAGTAAGAATGCTACTATACCAATTTATATCTGTGGTTGATTGATTGTTTATTACACCTACAAAGAGGAGTTCATCAGGGAAGCGATCAAAAACTAGGTTTTCAGCCTCTTTGTTGTCCCATTGCAACTGAGATAAGTGATCAATAACAACATTATTAGTGCCTTTATGATCTACTATCATGATATCAAAATCCTGCAAGATCACAAGCCATCGTATGATGTGAGGGTTCACCATTGGTTTATTCATAAGGAACCGAGTTGCGCTATGATCTATGTACAAATACCTTATAGCCTAATACATAGTGCCTAAATTTCTCTAGTGTAAACACCACATTCATTAACTCTTTTTCTATTATGGTATAGTTGAGTTGTTCACCAGCAATACTTTAACTTGTACAATGAATGTAATAGGGACATTTTTTTTCATCTAACTGTGTAAGTACGACTCCTAAAGAAAAATTGGATGCGTTAGTCATTAGATGGAATGGTCATCTAACTGTGTAAGTACTTTCTCTAATTAGTCCAATGCTTATTCAAAATCTACTTTGTAGATGGAGAAATTATCCATAAAAACCTCCACACCATTTCCTATTTGTTGCTAAAATATACTAATAACCAAACGTTGAAACGTTGTTGGAGCATTACACAAGACAAATGGCATTTGCCTATATGCAAATGTCCCCCAAGGACTCATGAATGTAGTTTTGGCTTGATCTTCTGGTGCTATCTAGATTTGATTGTACCCACTGTAACCATCCAGAAAACTATAATAACAATTCCCTGCAATGGTATCTGAAACTTGGTCAACGAATGGCAATGGGAAATGGTCTTTAAATGTTGCCATGTTTAATAGCCTAAAGTTTATACACACCCTCCATTTACCATGTTTTCTAGGCACAATGACTAATGGACTAACGCATTCACTGTCAAAAATGGGCTAGATGAACTTGACCTTTAGAAGTTGTTCAATTTCTCCTTTAACTACTTGCTTAAGCTTTGGGTTTAGTCATCTTTGCGGTTGTTATCGAGGCTTCATAGAGGGATCAATGTAAATTCTATGTTGGCATATCCTAGGATCTATTCCGATTAATTTGGGATATGACCAAGCAAAGGCTTTTAACCATTTTTTTACCATCTTTAGTAGTCTTTCTTTTCGTTGAGGAGCAAGATAGCATTAATGATTACTAATTTTCCATTCTTGAGAAATGTATACTTCATATCGGTGGGCAATGATTTTAATTCAAGAGGCTCTTGCTTAAACTCATCAGGGATTTCCAACTTTTCCGAGTTGATATTTTTGGTGTCAGTACTTGGAAGTTGGCAATGGACTTGCTCTAATGCATCTATGCTATCGATATAGCCACAAGTCAAGCTCTCAGTTGGTTCCATGCATAAANATGGAACTTTCTTCTTCTCGATCTTTCCAAATGCATTTTCTTTTTATATTTCTAGGGAAAGATCATGTATTCCTAGGTGTGCATCGATTGTACTTAACCATGCTTTTTCCATTATGATTGGGAAGTCCCCTTTATAGTTATTGACTTAGATCACTAGGAAATCGGCTAGATATGACCACCTACAAACAATGGTAACAATGTCCTCCACTAGTCCCAATGGAACAGTCATGGACTAGTCGGCCAACTCTAAATAGATGTTACTCTTCTTTAGTGAAGGTAGGTTCCAACCTTTATACATCTTTTAGGAGATCAACTTAACACTAGAACCTAAATCCAAAAGAGCTTTGCAAGGCTCATTTCCAGTGATTTGTAAATAAATAAGAGGACTTTCAGGATTAAATAATTTTCTAGGAAGATGGCTAGCTTTAATCCAATCAGTGATGGCATGGGTTAACATGACAGTATGCGTTGGGTGTGGATTTTGGTTTGAAGGAAGCTTCGAAGATTCAAATGATGATGAGATGTTTGGATAATTAGCCGCTTGTGGTTGTAAGGACTTGGTTGGATTATTGGTTCTTAAGAAAGATCTTTTCTTTGATCGGTTGTCCAAACAAATAGTAGGTTGAGGATTGACAATCCTTGTAGCATTACATTGTTATGGCTGGGCAGGAAGCTTGCCCTGCATAGTTGGAGTAGGTGGTAATGGAGTTGAGGGTGGAAGAGGTGCAGACAAATGAGAAGGATAGTACACATGTGGAGCATCACTCCTAGGAGAAGTTCTATAGTACTTAGGGATATAGTAGTAAGGTTAAGGAGTGACGTGACTAGTAGAGTCATGTGGAGAGATCAGTTGCTGACCGTAATACTCATATGGGTTAGGTTGATGGTAAGGGTACTATTGATGTCGTAGTGACATTATCCATGATTGTGGATGTTTCCATTGTTGATATTGTTCATTCGGTTGTGGTGGAGATCCACTTGGATAATATGTCAAGGGTTGGTGGAACTGCCTTGGGTTACCTTGAGGATAAGGTAACCTTCTTGGTTTTTGTCATTTGTTTAACCATGGGTTTAGTGCATACACCCCAAACTCTTGTAGATGTCACACTATTAGGAAATATCTTTTAGGACAGTCATATTGGCATATCTCACATCTGCCATCATTGTCTGTGTCTAAATCCACAACATCTTCAATTATGACAACTTTGCCCTTACCCTTATTACATGCATACTTAGCTTCTTTATTTTTCCTTCTCTCTCCATCACTACTTTGTTCTCTAGACTTCTCTACTATTTTTAGAACAGTTTGAAATTTATCATCTAAGGAGTTCCATATTTGATTCACCTTTGCCATTACTTCTGATGCAAATTTTTGAATGGGCAAAGTCTTTCTATTCACCATCTCCTCAACTAGTGACTCTTCTTCATCTTCGCAAAATCTAATTTCCTTATTTCGAAGGGAAGGATCTCTATTGTACTCCTTCTCACTTTCTCTTTTCCTCAACTCACCTTCCTCTTTGGCAACTTTCTCCAAACATCTTTGTATTTGATGGGCTCTAAGTTCACATAGCCTTCCTTGAGCATAAGTCCCAAGGGTTCTTTGTGTTTTGTACCTAAGCCCATCTATGAGATGGCGTACTTGTTCCTTTTGTGAGTAACCACAGCTAGGGCAACGATGTAATAATGAATAATATCAACCCATGGTAGGATCCAAGGGTTTGTGTCCTTCTTGTTTCCATCCTTAGATTTGCTTACATAGGTTGAACACTCAGGAGTATGTTTGATACTTATCATTGAATAGATCTAACATGGTACTCCATCGATGAATGGATTCTAGTTCTAAGGATCAGTACCAACTTTCTACTTCCTTGATAAGTGTCTGTGAAAACAACTTTAGCTTTTGCCACTCATTTTCTATATTTTGCAAGGCACATGTGTCATGGAATGCTTGTAAATGATTTTGAGGATCAGCATTGTATCCCCCTTCAAATCATGGGATGTTATTCATATCTAGTGTTTTGATCCTACTGTCTTTCTAGTGCCTTGTTGGAATCCTAACGGCCTCTGTTATATTTAACATAATTTAGGTGGAAAGTAGGGGTTCATCATGATCATACTGTCTATGGCTTCTGTGATGCCTATATTGTTCCCTACTCTATCTTCTTTTGTGATGTGTCTCTCTGGAATTCCCTCATCCCCTTTCTTTACTACTTTGTCTATGATTTCTACTTTGCTTATCCTTGTCCTCATGGTCTCGCCCTTTGCAACTGCATTCAAATCCTGAAGGAGAGGGGGAAGGAGATGATGAAGGTGAAGAGGAGGGAGGATTGGCATCATGATAGTTCTTATCACTTTCTCTTTGGTGGTCACAACCTTAGTCATGGTTACGATCGGAATGTCCATCATTGACATGTGTTCATGTTCCTTTTTTGGACCCTTTGTGTCTGTTGGTACTAGAACTTGTGTTATGAATAGTTGAGTGAAGATTCTGATACACAACTCCTTGATTGAAATCAATGAGAAGAATATCATTTTGTGAAAAACCTCCCAAGACAGGTTCACCACCCTCACTTTCACTTAGGACATATGGGATATCCTAAAACCACTTCCCCTTCATGGACTTGTAATGTCTCTCCTATTGTAGATCCCTCTAACGTTGTGCCTCCATGGATCAATACTCTCTCGATTCTTGTTCATGCACAATGTATTCTAACTATAAGTGTTGCATACCAATTCATGTGAGAGCATGAAGAGGCATGCCTAGGATTGAGCGATGGGGAGGTAATACTATGTTACCTTCTAAATCATGCCAACATAGTTATTTATCCCGGTGGAGGATAAAGGTAAAGTTTGGTATATACTCATCAAGATGAGCATATACCATGCAAAACTATTGGGGAACTATCGGATCATCATGTCCACCCTACCTCTGATTGTTCATGGTATCATACCTAGTCAGTGAAGCACTCTCATAAGAAGAAGGAGACATGATTAATTATTTAGTGTGCGATACCCTTTTTCGGTGATTGTAGGATAGTTAACTCTAAGGGTTTGTCTCAACAATGGAAAGATTTCCTAAGTTCTAACCAGTGCACAATCAACAAAATCCCTAGCAACAGTGCCAATGATCAATAGCGAGGTACCCCTACTCCCAACAATACGAATACAAGCATTCACATGTGATCTGATTGAAGTCCAAGGATTAAGTGCTTATGTGCTTACATAGAATAAGGATGAGTTATGCAATCATTGTCTTTCCAAGGTTACTTGTAAGGCACCATTGTATGGTTAAGTAAACTCAAGGTATATGATTTTTATGTTTTTTATATTTTCTATCTTAATCTCCTAAGTGTGTGTAATGAAAATATTTAATTAACTAATGCATCTTTGTAACTCTAATGTGAATCAAATCCTAATACCAGCATCTGTTTTCACTCTTCGGACACATCCTAAACCAGTGTAACACTACTACAGTGATGAGCTACAATATCACAATGTCTATAAATAAGAGGTAGCTTTCCCTATTTTAGGCACTTAGATTTAGACCCTTAGCCAAACTCTTGTAGTTTTACCATTCTAGAGCTAGAATAATTTCCATGTGCCCGTAGTAGGAGTCTTAAAGTGAACGGATCTTTATTCGAGCAAATTGTACCTAAGCATACATTTGTGTACGATAATAAAGACAAACTTTCTGATAAACCTTGCAACATGTGGACTAAGCTAAATAGGAATTAATTATTATTAAATGTTTAAATGCTTTCTTAGATAATTAATCTCTCTCAACCCTTGACTCTCCTAGTTAAGTTCACACAATGCAACGACTTTGAGCACGTGTGTAACGCTTGGTAACCCAATAATGAGTAGCGTTTGGTCATCCCAATGTTGCACTAGTTTAGGATGTGTGCAGCAAGTGGGAATGGATACTGGTGCTAGGACAATTAGAACTTAGTTAGTGAATAGTTAATGAAAGTTAGTCACTTAGTTCTCTTCACTTTCCCCTATTAGCATAAGACATTAAAAAGATAAAAGATATAAAATCATATACCTCAAGCTTACTTAACCATACAACCATGACAATACAAGTAAGTTTGGGAAGAAAATGATTAATTAACCTTAAGTGTTTCATTAAGGTGCATAATCACTTAGTCCTTGGAGTTCGACTGGATCGCGTGTGAGACTCTCATATTTATATGGTTGAGTGTAGGGGTACCTCGCCACTCATCATTGGTGCCGTTGTTGGGGACTTAGTTGTTTGTGCACTACATAGAACATAGGAGATCATTCATATCGTTGGGATGCTAGAACAAACCCTTAGGGTTGATCAAAAGAAAAAAATAAGACAACGGTAAATAGTATACCGAACATGACAAAAATGTATTCTTCTTTGCATAAAGGCACCTCACCGCCTAGGACCAACACAAGAGACAATTGGTATCACAAGACACGTAACCAAGATCCACCAATTCCTCAATAGTTCCATGTGGTATATATTCATCACGATGAATATGTACTTGACTTTACCTTTATTCTTGATCAAGATGAACAACTACGTTGGAGAGACTTGGAGGGTAACATAGTGTTGCCTTCAGACTGAGCAGTCTCCAACATGCTCCTTCGTGATCTCACACGAATAGGCATGTCACAATTGTATGCAGAGTATGTTGCATGTGACCATGACACAAGGGACAACCATCCCATAGAAGCACAACATCAAAGGAACTTGAAACAAGAGAGATATCATACATCTTTGAAGGGTAAATGGCCCCATAACATCCCACACGTTTTAAGCAAAATTGGAGATGGTGAACCAATTTCAATAGGTTTCCCACCAAATGATGTTCCCCCTTCTAATGATGGTTAGGAGGTGGTGTATCAGAACCTTCACTCCATAGTTCACAACCCTAGTTTTGATTCCCAAGAACACCAAGTGTTCAATAAGGGAACACAAATACATGATAAGGGTGGGCAGTCTGATTGTAATCACAATCAAGGTCAAGACCACAGAAGAGAAGGTATGAAACATTGTCATGGCAATAGTTCTCCTTCTTCTTCACCTTCATCTTCACATTCACCCTCTCCTTCAGTATTAGGATGCAGTCATAAGGAACCTACTCGTAAAGATAAAGGTAAACAGAGTTAGAAACCTTGGTGAGAGAGTCAAGAACGAGGACGAGGGCACTCTAGAGAATTGCGGCATTGAAAAAGGGAGAGTAGGGAACCGCGTAGACATCACAGATGCTATGAACAAAATGACCATGAAGAACCCATACTTGCAACCCGAAGCATGTTAGATATCATGGAGGCTGTAAGAATTCCCACAAGGCACAAAAAAGATAGTAGGATCAAGAGGTTAGACATGAATAACATCCCACGATTTGAGGTGGGATACAATGCTGATCCTCAAAAACACTTACAAGCATTTCACGATGCATGTGCCTTGCAAAAAATTGAGAATGAATGGAAAAAACTAAAGTTGTTCCCAAGTGAAACACCACTAATTTTGGCCTAGCACTTTGTAATGAAAACGATGCAAGCCCTTTCAAAGTTCCAGGAGGCAAAATTTGGCTAAGGCATTAAACTCACACCCAGCCTGCCCAAGGTAGTTTGCTCACCCTCAGCATGGACAACTTCAAGCAGCATCAAAATTAAGTCAAAGGTGGAGGTTGATTTTTTGAAGTTCAAAATTCTAGTATTCAATGTCCAGCATCAAGATTCTAGCATTTAGCATCAGGTCATGCTATAGGTCACGTTATGGTCACACTGTAGTGTTAGCCCAGCGTGACCTACCCAAAGTAGTTCAGAACAAGTCACATCCAGGCTCAACTTTCCAAATTTTAGATCACACAGAGTCAAGCAGTGGTTGTACCCAGAAATAGGCTTGAAAAAAATTCAAAATTTTGTGTTAAAAATTGCATTTCACCTCACTCATGCTGAGGTCACGTTGAGGACATGCCCAACATGACTACCCAGTGTGAGTGCAGCGTGACTAACGATCATGCTCAAACAAAGGCACTCCAAACGCATACTAAAGACACATTGAAGCCCAGACAACTCATGCTGGGAGCCCTGGTAGAACAGAGATGCCTTGAACAACCTTGAATTAACATCTCAACATCCAGCAGTCGATCCATGTTCAAGCAAGCCAAGATCGAATTTTCTTGTCATACATCTTCACTTGTGAGCTTGTCGAGCCCTCACGGTCTAAATTAAATGTATGTTCATGGGCTTGAGTAACCCACAAATTGTAAGATGCAATGTACTTGGTCAAAAACGTAGCTTGCCCACACATGACCAACTCGTACACGACTATCCATCAAACATGTGTCACTTGATCCGTTTTCCTGTTAAATCCCAACCATTGATTCCATTCTAGAATTTCTTGCCTGAGCCTAGCCAAAACCTATAAATACCCTGTCGATTCACATAACTCGAGGTGGGTAATTGGGTACATTGGTAATTTTGTGAACATATGGAAAACTAGTTATCCTTGGGTGCTTAGCACACTTGACTCTTGGCATCCAAGTACTTCTCACATACATGACATCACATCATCACGTCACATCACCCCAGGGTTGGGCGTTTGACCTACCATCCACACGTGTAGCTACGCTTTGCCTGATGCACATGTTTTCTAAGAAATACAATACAATTCATTTTGCCAACCATTATTTCTATTTACTCTATTTTATATATAGTTTACGTTCTATTTATGTTCCGCTTACATTTTGTTTACGATTCTGTTTACGTTCTATTTGCAATACACTACATATATTTCTATTTACATTGTATGCACATTGTTCATGTTTTAAGACATCAATTATAATAACCCTAGTGCAAGCCATAGTTTATGCTCGGGGAAGTCCTTGGTTGATTTGCATGCAGACCATCCAAGGCACTCTACCTTCGTTTCCTTTTTTAGCTTGCCCTCAAGCAAAGGTAGGGTTAGCTATGCCTGCCTAATGATCTTTCGGTGTCTGTTTCCCTTCCAGCCTTACACCGATGATTTAGGTTAGTACAGTAAATTGGTGCTAGAAGGAGAACGTACTGCTTGTTGTCTATTAAAATGCTGATCATGCTACTTGTCAAAATTTGTTCATCTTGTCCTTGAGTCTCCCTGTTGTTGTTGGTCATGCTGTAGCTTGCTCACTCTTGATCACGCTGTAGCTTGCTCACTATGGTCACACTGTAGTTTGGTTTGGTCATGCTACAGTTTGGTCACGTTGTTGGTCACGCTGCAGTTTGGTCACGTTGTTGGTCACGCTATTGCTCATATTCAACATTGTCTAGCCTGGTCTGCTCACGTTCACACTGCCGATCTCAGACTTTGGGACTGAAACCTTGAACCCTGTGACTACCAAAAAATACATAACTATTATTGAATAGATAAATCCCCAAAGCCCTATAAGCCAATCACTCAGGCTACAAGGCAAAGGTCCTACTTATGCAACTCTTACACCTAAACAATATAACTTCATCTGTGTCAAGATCCAAGCCAACCCACCTATTGATCGTGTAGAGACGGAAGCGAAGTGAGAATATGAATTTATCCACAAAGGAGGACATGAGTTCATCCGTTCAGCATTTGACATAATCCCACTGGCTAAAAACCATCATAAACTCATATCCCAACTTCTTATGGCAAGAAGTCAAGCCTTACAGCTACCTCCAATAGAGCCTCAAGATGAGAAAGATGACTTTGTAGCCCAATCTAAACATGGTGATTCCTACCATACCGTCAGTCCCCATGCTTATACAAATCCATTATTCCACCATTTTCTAGAAGAAATTGTGCTTCCCCCTTCATTTTCAAACACTCGAGCACCAGTCTCTTGAAAAGAGGTACCTACTTCCATTTCTATATTCTCCATGCTTAATAACATTCACTCTGTTGCATTCACTTCCATCATACCCTGCAAGTACAATCCCAACAACTCCCTCCCCAAACTAACACAGGGTCAATCTTTCAATCCCAAGTAATTGGGATGCCATCAGTTATACCATCTTCCACATCCATCTACTACATACCTCAAGTGTAGATCCACCGAGCACCATTGATTACTCCAACCTAACACATTTAGGGTTTTACTTCACAACCTATGGCTGGGCAGTGGGTTCCACCGGCTATAGTCTCGGTCTCGAATACTATCCCACCATAACAAACATTAGCTTAACAAACTCTCTTTCCACAAACAATGCAACAATTAAACCATTATCAGCCACAATCTACTGAGTCCACTAGTCTGCCTACCACCCAAGAATGGGCAAACACACAAAAAATGATGCACTCGTTGGCAGAAGAATTAAAACGCCTTAAAATTGTGAACATTGAGGAAGTTAAGGTACTAGATTTCTATCAAGATGACTTAATTGATCCCTCAGTTCCACCCTTAACCTTGCCAAAGGGAGTCTCATTACCCTAGCTAACTAAGTACAATAGAGAGGGAGACCTAAATGCTCACCTAGTGACATTTTGAATAGAAATTCATTTGCTTCAGGCATGGCCCCATGTAGTTTTTTGTGTGTTTGCTATGTCCTTAACCAAAAAAGCCTTAGACTAGTACCGAGCTTTACCCCGTAGCTCCATATCTTCTCTAGAGGATTTGTTGCACCAGTTTGTCATTCGTTTCAAGTACAATCTAAAACTTGAAGCCACGTTAGATAGTTGGATCCAAATTAAACAAGCATCGCTTGAACCAGCACAGAAATTTATCCAGAGGTGGAGTGTAGCCTTAAATGAACTCCACAAATCCATCCCTAAAACATATATGCTTACCATCCTTAAGGTGGCTGTGAATGACTTTATTAAGTCAAAACTTTACTACTTGAAAGCCTGCACATTGAGCCAAGCATTCGTGCAAATCAAAGATATAGAAGAGGCAGCACAAAAAAGTAATGACCAAGCCTACTCAACCTTTAGGAACCAACATACAAGGAAAGATAAATCGAAAACAATAGTAGTAGTAGTGGCCGAAACAACCCGACCTAGTCATCTAGGACAAAAGGGAAAACAACCTGTTGTTCGAAACAGCTATGAAAGAAACACACCCACTCCTACACCTAAAAATTCTCAAATAGAAACAAAAACACAGGTCATGCCCATACATTCGAAAGAAAAGTCCTCACTCAATACACACCATTGCCCATAAAGCCTTCACAATTTCTTGATCAACTTCTAAAGGCCAGGCTAATTCAACACAAACAAGTATCTCCTGCGGCCTCCCAAAAAATTAATCGATTTTGCGAATTGGCCAAAAATCTAGCCTTGGCAACAACCAATGAACCCCCCATTCCAAAAGGCTTTAGGTTGTATAGGTTTTGCGAATATCACCAATGGTGTGGTCATGGGACTGATTACTGTTTTACGTTGAAACAGGATATACAACACATGATTGATAGGGGTGAAGTAGTGTTTGATGAGGCAAACCCAGTAAGACCCCAAAACCAATCCATGGGGGTCTACAAGGATCCTCTCAATACCAATGATGCACCATATGTGATTAATAGTATCAATGTGGAATACAGACAAGACGTTCCATGAAAAGCTTTTGTGATTCGTAGGCCTTCAGAAAATACACCTACCCCAACATATCCTTAAACCCATTTCATCATGCATACATCCCCCACACCATCGAGGCCATTTGTTATCCGTGTACCTCCTTCTATTGCATCCACAATTGCACTATCTAAAAACTGACCTATTCCCTTTGTGATTCGGGTACCAAAACGTCCAGATACACAACCCACCTCCATTCCCCCGCAACCTCTGTGAGAACATCTTGCTGATAGACTAACAAGAGAGCAATTGGAAAGAGAAAACCATCAATACAAATTGGGATCACCAAAGCCAACATTGCTAAACATTGTTCCCATGGATCCACCCATTAATGAGCCTAGTACAAGTCCTCAAAAAGAGGATAATTTCATAAGTCATGTCCCAAACCCAGCATCCTCAGCTACTAATGTAGAAACCCCTCCATGAGAAATATGAATGTTGGGTGAAGTGGACCAAATCTCTATAGACAAGGGTGCCCCAAATGGTAAAGACCTAGTGAATGCATTGACCCAGGTCATACAAGCTTTGAAACAAAAGAATACTTCTTTAAGCCTGTATGATCTAGTAATGACTTCAGTAGTACATCGAGAAGCTCGCGTGCATATGTTAACTTCGATCCTTGTTAGTGAGGACCTTCTTGCAGATGAACCATCCATTCATGCGATATTGTCCACACAACCTCAAGAATCAAAGACTACATCCCTAGAGTTTCATGCTAAGGACATTAAGCTAGATGAAAAAATAGGAGAAGTTACTACAACCCCTATGTTCATAAGGATACAGGTTAATCATTTCAAGATACGTAGGGTGCATGTCGATGATGGTGCAGTGACCAATGTAATACCTTTTTCCGTCATAAAAAAACTAGGACTTACTAAACAAATACAGCCCACAACAACTTCTTTCCTAAAATCCTTCAGTGGTTCCTGTGTTGGAGTGAAAGGTATGGTTACTTTAGATTTCATAGCCGGGGACCAATTCCCCACATCAGTTAATTTCATAATAGTCAATGAAATGCTAGGATTTAATCTAATCCTACGACATTCCTGACTGGCTCAACTTAAAGCTGTATCCTCCCCAATCCATCAGGAGATCCACCTACCTTACGAGGGAGGTGAGATCATCATATATGGGGATGCAATGGTACCACCTACTTCCTCATACCCTAGAGTAGATCAAGAGTTAGAGATTGATTTCATTGATCCTAAGCAAGGAACCATGAGCATACTTCAAAACATAAATCCAACATTAACTTCCAATCCTACTGAAATTGAAGAAACACCAGACAATACAAACATAGGCACCATCCCTATCGATGTCTCTTGGTCGGAATTATCTTTTGATATCACCAATGAAGGAGAAGGTGAGTATAAAATCTTACTCGCATGCTCAACCCCACATGTTAAACTAAAAAGGATCAAGAAGCAGCTCAATAAACAGAACTAACTAATGAAATGTCCGAAATGACATTAAACTATGAAATGTCCGAAATGACGTTAAACTACAAAATGTATGAAATGACTTTAAACTACGAAATGTCGGAAATGATGTTAAACTACCGATCGTCCGGTATGACGTTAAACAGCCAACAAATGTCTACAATGACATTAAACTAGCCACAGTCAGAAATGGCCAATTCCATTCAAAACTTTCTGAAAACATTACTACCTTTGGCCCACCATGGCATAAAAATGGTAATCCTTCTTTCTTTAAACAACAGATGCAACCGTCCATCATGACTTTAAACTGACATACCCATCCTAAAATGTCTTTAAACTAGAGCCAACAAATTACAGATTCATGAACTCCTGCCATTTTACATTGAATCTTCATTTGCAAGTTACAAGTTACATTTTAGATTCGTGCTTGGTCATTGCCTTCTCTTTCAAGTATTTACCTTACGTTTCACTTTACATTTTAGAAATTTATGTTACATTTAATTGCACGCATATGTTCACAATATACTCAAGAAAACAAAGAAAAAAATAATGAAAAACATGAAAAATAACAAAAAATATATATACATGGAACATCAAAGTAACGAAGGAATGCAACCATTTTATATCACAATTAAATTCAGGTCATTACATTAGTCTTTATACATTCTTTCAAACATCCAAAAATCTAAAAACTCTCAAGGGGTTAAGTCCGACTAACACAAAGCTCATGGGTGGGGTTGATCCCCAAGATCCTCTTCATCATCCACTCCTACTCTACTAGGACCAGCTCCATCATTAACATGTCCCTACAAAAAAAAAATAGAAAATAGCAAAAAATAGTAGTAAAGCAAATCATAAACATAGAAATCCAAAAAGAAAACCCTCTCAGTCCACATTGGTTTTACTTCTTCCATTGCCTATATTCACGCTGCCAAGAAGACTAAAAACCTTGCTGCCCTGGGCAAAAAATTGAAAATTCATGGTCACGTTGTCTAGGGACTAAAATTCAAAATTGCAAGTCACGTTGTCTAGGTATTAAAACTCAAAATTGCAAGTCACACTATCTAGGGACTGAAACCCAAAATTGCAAGTTACGCTATCCAGGACTGAAACTCAAAATTGCAAGTCACGCTGCCCAAGGACTAAAATCCAAAAATTGTAAGTCACACTAGACCTTTCCAAAAATCCAAAATGTGTAGTCACGTTGAAATTTCCAGTTACGCCGCCCACGAAGGGTAAGGCAGCCATGCAACACAAAGAGGGAAAAACAAGCACACTACTAAGAAGGGTGGGACACTCATGCTATAGCCCAAAACCTTGCAACCTGAGATGCCCAAGAAAGTCCCAAAAGCCCAAATTCATAGCTTACACTGCCCTACCCCGTAACCCCTCATTTGTAGCTTACGTTGATCAAGACACTGGCAACCATGATAACGATTGATGTTGAAGCTTCCCAATAACGCAGCAGGAAAATAAAAAATCAGTCCTCTTGCATTCATGCTAAATCCCCTTGCGACCTAGAAACCCTACGACTAGAACACCAAGGAAACCAAAAACTCAACCCATGCATTCATGCCCCAAACTCGTATTCACTCAAAATTGCAATCCCGAAACCCAAAATCATAGCCATAAATTCTCACCCTAGGTAACATTGCTTGCAAAAATACCAAAGAGAAATTGGGGGAAAAAATTTACCTGTGCAGGGCCTTCTTCCATTTTAGAATCCTGACTTGGGGAAGACGTTGGAGGAGCCCTTCACTCTCCTTCACGAACACCAAGGCTACCTGCTTCCTTCCCTTAGCCCTGATTTCCTTTCCCTTGCCGTTGTCTTTCATGGTCATGTTAACACTGACGCTAATGCCTTGGATCGTGCTATACTATGGGTAGGTCATGTTGTCCTTCCAAGTTCCAGTAACTCACGTTAACAGAAATGAGGCCTCCTATTTCAAAAATTTCCTTTTCTATTCCCCTTGGCAATTTAATTTAATTTATTTAATTTTTGGCCTTTTATTTTAGTTCCACTTCTTATTTTAATTGCATGTTGTTGTTCAAGCCATCTTTGCCTTGTGTTTGCCTAGCTTTCCTTGTCATTCCAACCCCCCCAAAATGAAGCCCAAAATTTTTGATGAAAAGAGGAGGAAAGTGTAGAAAATCAAAAATGATAAATAAATAAATATATGGAAATGATGTCAAATTCATAAAAATTTCAAATCCCCATGACCTTATTGTTCACTCGAAAGTCAAAAATTTAAAAGTATTAAAATTTAAAATTAAAAAAAATAGTGCATATACTTAGTCCAAATGATAAGTCAACATGTGGCCTGGCACGACCTTAAATTGCCATGTGGCCCAACATGGCCTTAAACTGCCATGTGGCCCAGTACAGTCTTAAACTACCATGTGGCCCAATATGGCCTTAAATTTCCATGACTACCACCGCATCTCCGAATTTTTATCAGTGCATAGTTCACTTATATTTAGTAACTCCTTCACCAAGAGGGTATCTCTTACTTCACTCCCTTTTTAAATTGGCAGGAGTGAGCACCATGGCCACCAAGAATATCCTCTCAACATTATCTCTCAATGGACTAGATGGGGAGGTAGAAAGAGTAATCATCCTAAAACCCTTGGATTTAATTCGTCCACCTATACTAATTTAATAACCTCCACTCAAGAAACGTCAAATTGGCCTAAAAATGTGACTAAAACTCTAGATCTAGAAGCTAATAATATCACTGAAGATCCTCTGGTTGAAATCCCCATTACCACGGTTAATGGTGAAGCCAGAACATTAAAATTAAGTACCTTAATAGACTCACAACTCGTAGGTGGCATCACTCAGGTGTTAAAAGATAACATAAAAATGTTCGCATGGTCATATACTGACAAGCTAGAATTAGATCCTTGAATCATCCAACATAACATTATCCTTGATGAAAAAATTAAACCAGTAAAACAAAAAGCATGAAAGGTTAGACTCGAAGTGGCGTTAGCAGTCCGTGACAAAATCGCAAAACTCTACCAAGCCGATTTCATCCGAGTCATCGATTATTCCAATTGGGTGTTAAACATTGTTGTAGTTCCTAAGAAGAATGGTAGTATACACATATGCATTGACTTTTGTGATCTTAATGTAGCCACTATAAAGGATGATTTCCCATTACCTAGCATTGATCAACTTATTGACACAACTTCTGGGCATGTGCTATTGTCCTTCATGGATGGATTTTCGGGCTATAATCAAATAATAATCAATCCAGAACATCAACTTAGGACAACTTTTATGAAACCTTGGGGTACATTCTATTATATGATGATGCCATTTGGTCTTAAAAATGAAGGTGCCACCTATCGGTGAGCAATGACATACATATTTAGTGATTACATGCTCACTTTGCTCAATGATTATGTTGACGATATTGTAGTCAAATCTAAAACAACTCAACAACATGCAAAAGATCTAGATTTAGTGCTTAAATGTTGTCTTAAATATGATCTTAGACTCAACCCAAAGAAATGCATTTTTGGCATCAAAATAGGCAAAATGCTCGGTTTCCTAGTCTCTGAAATAGGGATACGGGTAGACCCCGATCAGGTTAAAGCAATAACCAATATGAAACCACCAAGAAACCTCACCAAACTATGTGGCCTCCAAGGTAGACTACAATTCATCAGACGCTTTATCAAAAGACTGACGGATAAGTTGAGTCCCATGCAACATCTATTATAAAAGAATGGACATTTCCAATGGACTCAACAATGCCATGAAGCATTTGAGAACATAAAATAAGAGTTGGCTCAATTGCCAACTATCTATCCTCTACAAAGTGATAAACCCTTTTACATCTACCTTGCAACTTTTGATTCCTCCATTGCATCGATGGTTTTTCAAAAATGTGAGGATGGAGTCGAAATCCTTATATATTACCTGAGCCATGCATTAATCTCCTATGAACAACAATACAATGACATAGAAAAAGCAGGCCTCACCCTCATCTTCTCCTTGAAGAAATGATAGCATTACCTCTTCCATAATTAGGTTTACATCATTTACAAGGATAATGTTCTCCATGCCATCACTAATAACATCTATGAGTTGAATAGGTTAGCTAGGTGGAAAGCGATGATTGCAGAGTTTGACTTGTACTATGTTGCTCAATCTTCCACAATAGGTCAAACAATAGTCACATAATTAGCTATCTCACCAACACATGATCAAGCAATATTTAACCTCGAATTCCCAAATGAGAATGTTAATAGTGTAGACACCATACTTGATAACTACAAGGCAATCCTCTACTTCGATGGAGCTTCAACCTCTTAAGGAGGAAGTGCTGCAGCCATTTTAACATACCCCTCTGGAGAAATCCAACCCTTCACCTACCACTTAACCTTTCCTTGCACCAATAACATGGCAGAATATGAAGGTATGCTTAGAGGCCTTCAAACAGCATGAACTTCAGGAATCTCATGCCTTGTAGTTCGAGGGGATTCACAATTAGTCATTAATCAAGTCACTGACGTTTATGCATGCAAAGCTCTTCATTTGCAACTATATTATGATTTGACCAAACATTTGATAAGGAAACTAGTAGAAGTTGATATACAACATGTCCCTAGAAGCAAAAACACAATTGCTAATGCACTTGCTACACTAGCCTTAACCATGACATCGGAAATGTTCCACGCATTGCCTAGCTCCATAATTGGTTGTGCCAAACCTATAATTACCACTCTAGATGAAATGCCAATAGCATTCATTAGTACAACACACGTGATAGAATGGCACATTGACATAAAAGAATACATTCTAAGAGGCAAATCTCCACAATACTTGACAAATGCTCAAAAGGACATCGTACAAAAACATTCCCAGTAATATGTGTTAATAAAAGACACCCTGTGTTGTAAATCCTATGAAGGCATTTTGCTAATGTGCGTTAGTAGCATCAACGGTCAAACAATTATAGAAAAAGTCAATGAAGGACTTTGTGGAGGACACATAGCACCCAAAACAATGGCAACAAAGATTAGGCATTTAGGTTATTACTAGCCACACATGGAATATGATTGCATCTCCAAGGTCAAAACATGTGACATGAGCCAAAAGCATGGTAATCTAATACATGTGCCACCTAATGAATTAAACACAATGCAAATCACATGGCTTTTCCAAAAATGGGGATTCGACTTAATTGGACCAATAATGCCATCATCCTCTGCAGGACATAACTTCATTATCATCGCAACTAAATATTTTAGAAAGTGGGTGGAAGCTATTCCCCTTAGGAAAACCGCATCAAAACACATTTGCACTTTCATAATAGAAAATATTGTGACTCGTTTTGGTATTCCAATTGACTATCATTACTGAAAATGGGCCACAATTCAGCAGTGCAGATACTAAAAGCTTCTGTGAAAGTCTAGGCATTAAACATGCATTTTCATCACCTTACTACCCACAGAGCAATGGTTAAGTGGAGGCTACAAGAAAAATTGTCATCACTGTGCTAAAAAAGATGCTAAATCAGAGCAAGAGACGATGGCATAAAAAATTGGTCTATGCATTATGGACATACAGAACGACACATCGAACATCTACAAGTAAAACACCATATAGTCTTGTATACGGATTTGAAGTTGTTTTACCTTTAGAATTACAGGTTCCCTCATTGCAGATAACTCTCTCCTGCCTCCTCGATGAAGGTCAAAAAAATGAACTGCACATCACTGACCTTGACTCGATAGAGGAGGAACGTGTGCAAATGCTCAATCAAATCGAATGGTACAAGAAACAACAGTAACAACAACACAAATATGATCTGCACAAGTGCTCGATCAAAGAAGGAGATCTAGTCCTTAAGGTGGCCCATGAGCATCCAGATAAATTCTCAACCAACTGGGAAGGGCCTTACTTTGTTACCAAAGCATACAATAATGGTGCATTCAAACTTACTCACATGGACAGGAACGAGTTTGGTAATCCTATAAATCACTTGTACCTGAAATGGTACTATGTTTGATAAACTTGAGCTATGTCAAAGTCCTAGCATCATGACTTAAAACTGATACCACAAAAAAGTCCTGACATCATGAATTAAAACTAATACCACAAAAAAGTCCTGGCATCATGACTTAAAACTAATACCACAAAAAAGTATTGGCATCATGACTTAAAACTGATACCACAAAAAAGTCTTGGCATCATGACTTAAAACTGATACCATAGAAAAGTCTTGGCGTCATGACTTAAAACTAATACCATAGATGGTCCTAGAGTCATGATGATAAACTGACACCACAGAGCTCCATCCGGTATGACACTAAACTACCACATCTATCCACCATGATGTGAAACTAGCACCCAGAGTCCACTAAGACTATAAACTGGTTTGCCTCTTTACAGTTTGCTATGACTATAAACTAGTAATGCATCATTGGCTATGATGCTAAACTAGCACTGTCCAAGGGGTTACAATGTGAAACTAACCTACAACAGTCTGCTAAGATTATAAATTGGTGACATCATCGACGACCAAGCAAAAAACTTGAAAAGATGTGTTGCTGCAATTGGCTGTACATGTTCCACAAAGACTTGCTGCATGATTCGTCTCATGGGCCTTGACGAGGCTAATACTGTTCATGATTCTATCTGCTTTTGAAATTGCACATGGTGGCTCTATCCCTTTGTTTGTTCTCAAGTTTAAAGTGCTTAGCTGACCATTTCATTTGTATTTTTCTTGTCTTCTTGGAGTTTTGTTTGCAGGATGACACTCCTGAGGCATTCATATATAGATGCACTTCATCATGACGATAAGGCATCACATTCTTCCTAACGCACATAACTAGGTTAATCAATCTGTTCATAAGTACATTCTCGACTCCCAATGCATTTCCTATTTCCTCGTCATGTCCCCATAACTTGTTTAATTACACCCTTAGATACATTCCACTTAGCTCAAAACACTTGATACATTGTTACATACTGTGACTCTCCAAGTAGTTGTAATGCAAAACACAATGCATGATACAAAATGCAAGTGCTCAAACACAAGCACAGCACTAAAAATAAGTTATTTCAAAAAGACCAAAAAGAAAAAAGAAAAAAAAAAAGAAAAGAAAAAAAAATAAAAGACAAAAAAAGCAAAAAAGAAAAAGAACAAAAGGGTCAAAGAGCAAAATGCATGGAAAAGGTCTTCATGACCCTGTTGACATCATAAAAAAATGACTGTTGGCTATTCTCATACAAGCCTTAGGCAAGAAGACAATTGTCTTGGAAAAAAATTACACTTGTGTCTCAAAGAGACCATGTTGCATACCATTGGATGGCTTTGGCTATTTACAACGAGCCCATAAAAACTCTTTAAGAGTCCTGTTTCTCCAAAGAATGCACCTCTGATGTCTTGGCTTTGAGTCTGCTAAAAATTGGCTATTAACAAGGACCAATGACATAACTTGTTCACGCAAGATCATTCCTCTTCCATAATTCCAACAACAATTATCATCCTTAACCAACTCCTGGCTTCCCCTGGTTATGACCAATCCTCTCCCCTTACATCTCAAACTACATTTCCCCGATCCCATGTACTTTTCGACATATTGCAATGACATCCAGCCAAGGGCCGACGGATAATGCTTGGTATTTGGTTGTTCATGGTGTTTTGCACTTCTTTGTCGACACCTCTTAGGTGGATTCCTCTAGAAATCAACAAAGAGGGACCAATGAAACATCACTAATTTTTTCTTAGCACTTTGAAATGAAAATAACTTAAGCCCTTTCAAAGTTCTGAGAGGTAAAATTTGGCTAAGGCATTGAACTCACACCTAGCCTACCCAAGGCAGTTTTCTCACCCTCATTGTGAACAACTCCAAGCAACATCAAAATCAAGTCAAAGGTGGAGGTCAATTGTTTGAAGTTCAAAATTCTAGTATTCAGTGTCTAGCATCAAGATTCCAACATTCAACATAAGGTCACATTGTGGTCATGTTGCAACATGAGCCTAGCATGACCTATCCAAAGTAGTCTAGAACAAGTCATACCTAGGCTAAAATTCCCAGATTTCAGATCACACATAGTTAGGCAGCAGTTGTACCTAGAAACAGGTTTCCAAAAATTCAAAATTTGGTGTCAAAAATTGCATTTCACCTCACTCACGCTAAGGACACACCTAGAATGACTGCCCAGCGTGAGTGCAGTGTGACTACCGATCATGCTCAAACAAAGGCACTCCAAATGCACGTTGAAGACACATTCAAGCCTAAACAACTCACATTGGAAGCCCTGGAAGAACAGAGATGCCTCGAATAGCCTCAAATTTACATCTCGACATCCAACAGTCGATCCATGGTCAAGCAAGTTGAGATCAATTTTTCTTATCGTACATCTTCACTTGTGGGCTTTTCGAGTCCTTACAGTCTAAATTAAATGTACTTCCATGGGCTTTAGTAACCCACAAATTGTAAGATGCAATGTACTTGGTCAAAAACATAGCTTGCCCATACACGACCAACTTGTACATGACTATCTATCAGACAGCGTCACTTGATCCATTTTCTTGTTAAATCCCAATTGTTGATTCCATTTTGGAATTCCGTGCTTGAGCTCGGACCAACCCTATAAATACCTTGTTAATTCACATAGCTTAGGGTGGGCAATTGAAGACATTGACAATTTTGAGAACATACGACAAACCAATGATCCTTGGGCACTCAACACACTTGACTCCTAGCATCCAAGTACTCCTCACATACATCACATCACATCATCACATCATCACGTCACATCACCTCGGGGCTGGGTGTTTGACCTGCCATCCACACATGTAGCTACACTTTGACCGGTGTACATCTTTTCTAAGTAATACAATATAATTCATTTTGCCAACCATTATTTCTATTTAATTTGTTTTATATTTAGTTTACATTTCGCTTACATTTTGTTTATAATTCTATTTATGTTCCATTTGCAATACACTACATATATTTCTATTTACATTTTATGCGCACTGGTCACATTTTAAGACATCAGTTACGATAACCCCAGTGGAAGCCATAGTTTACACTCGGGGAAGTCCTGGTTGGTTTGCGTGCAGACCATCCAAGGCACTCTGCCTTCATTCCCTTTTCTAGCTTGCCCTCAAGAGAAGGCAGGGTCAACTGTGCCTACCTTGACAATCTTTCGGTGTCTGTTTTCTTTCCAACCTGACACCAACGATTTAGGTCAGTACACCAAGGACACTAGTAAAAGAAGTGAAAAGCTGGTACTGGCCTTAGAATTGGAATCCATTCGAAGGTAGAGTAAGATGCTAGAATTGTTTAATGATAAGTATCAAACATACTCCTGGGTGTCCAACCTGCAAAAGAAAATCCAAGGATGGAAGCAGGGAAGTCATGAACCCTTGGATGTTGTCATGGGCCAATATTATGCACTGTTACATCATTGCCCAGGCCATGGTTACTCACAGCAGGATCAACTACATCATCTCGTAGATGGACCTAGACATGAAACAAGGAGAACTTTTGGAACGTATGCCCAAGGGATATTATTAGAGCTTAGGTTCCATCAGGTTCATAGATTGTTGGAGCAAGTAGAGAGAAAGTGTGAAGGAGTACAACCAAGATCCTTCCCTCCGAAAAAGGAGAGTAAGATTTTGTGAGGAGGAGGAAGAGTCACCACTCGAAGAGATGGTGAATAGGAAAACCTTAATGCTCCAAAAATTCACAATAGAAGTGTCAGCAAAGGTAGACAAAATGTGGGACTCCCTAGATAGTAGATTTGAAACCGTTCTTAAAATTGCAGAGGAGTCTAAGGAGCAAGGTAGTGACTATGACAAAAAGGAAAAGAGGGACATGGACCATGCACGTAACAAAGGTAATGGTAAAATGTCCATCATTGAAGAGGTTGTGGATTCTGACATGGATAATGATGGTGGATGTGAGATATGCCAATATGGTCATCCTATGGGATGTTGCCCAGTAATCTCACACCTATAAGAGTTTGGGGTGTATGCACTCAACCCACGACTTAATAAACGACAAGCACCCCGATGGTTACCTTATCCCCAAGGTAACCTAAGGCAATTCCACCAACCTTTAACGTATTATCCAAGTGGAACTCTGCCACAACCTATTGAGCAACATTAGCAGTCGCAATACCCATAGTCATGGGGGATGCCACCACTATGATAACAATACCATTAACGGCAACCGGATCCATATGGCTATTACGTGAAGTAGACAATCTCTCCATGTGACTCTGTTGGTCATGTGACACCACAACATCACTACCAAGCTTGGGAGTATTATAGGACTCCTTCTCCTGGGAGAGACAACCCACAAACATACCATCCTCCAAACCCATTTGCAACTCTCACACCGATAGCTCCATTATCACATGCTCCAGCAATGCAAGGGGAACTCCCCACTCAACCGCAGCAATGCAATCCTATGAGAGCTATGATCCTTCAATCCACTACTGGTTTTGACAATCGTATAAAGAGAAGACCTTTCTTTAGAACCAATAGTCCAACCAAGCTCTCACAACCACAAGCAGTTGAGCCTCTAAACGCTTCTCCATCAAATAAGGCTTCAGAGCTCCTTCAAATCAAAAACAGAGTTCAACGCACATGGTTATGTTAACACATGCCATCACTGACTAGATTAAGGAGGGCCACCTTCCCAAGAAATTCTCTGACTCTAGAAGCCCTTTAATCTATCTCCAAGTCACTAGGAATGAACCATGTAAAGATCTTCTGAACTCAAGTTCCAGAGTCAACTTAATATCACAAGAGATGTATAAAGCTTAGAACTTGCCTCCACTAAAGAAGAGTAATATTAGCTTAGAGCTAGCTAACTAGTCCATCACTGTTCCCTTGGGACTGGTGGAGAACATCATTGCACTGTGTGTGGGTGGTCATACCCAGTTGATTTCCTAGTGATACAAGTAAACAATGACAAAAGGGACTTCCCAATGATAATGGGAAGGGCATGGCTAAGTACCATAAATGCATGCCTAGGAATCCACAATCTTTCCCTGTAAATATCTAAGGAAAATACTTTTGGGAAGATCGAGAAGAAGAAAGTTTCATGCATCACATACAGTGATACAGGGTGTGATTGCGTACAAGAATGTTCAACAATACTTGCATGCAGCTGGTGTGCCCAAGAAATTAACATACAAAAGTGCCTATATGTAGTAACCACACAACAAGAAGACACCCAGTGGTTGATAGCTAATCAAGAGAGTAACTCACCAATGTGCATGGAACTAACTAGGGGAACAACTTGCATCCACATCGAAAGCATAGCTGCACTGGAGTAAGAGTGTCGTCAACTTCCAACCCTTAACTTGAAAACATCAATAGAGTTCGAAATTCCTAAAAATTTCAAACAAGCACTTTGATAAAAGATTACTAGTTAATGTGCAACAAACTAAACCTTACCATGAATCTAGAATAGTAAATGCACATAACACATCGAAGAAAGGACGACCTCACTCAATATTTCAGATCTTCCCTTCCAACTTAGTCATGGGGGACATGGTCATCCATGCTAATCAAAAAAGGCCCTCAGTTCCTTTTTTAGTTTTTGTTTTACATATTTTTGTTTTACAAATTTCTTTAACTTTTCTTATTTTTGTTTTACAACATCATTCATACTTTTTCGTTTATTTGTGTGTTTATTTATTTTGTTAAGGTTTGTCACCTAATAAGTGCTCCTGATGATGGTATGAACTGTATTCCATTGATTGCTAATGTTTGGATTTTACCTTTGAGTTATAATGTTGATACTAACGTATGGTTCTTTTGATATAACAAGTAATGAGTCCATGTCATCCATGCATCCATGAATTTCTATGGTCTCTCTTTGCCTGGAACTGTACAGTCCCTTTCTTTCAATAATAAGAACTATCAACGAATTGGTGACTCGGCATTTCTCAAACTAAGGAAGGACTCAAGGATTGAAAAGGGTGTGACTTCAAAGGGATTTGATGCATTTGTGCTGGTCATTCTCTTAGGTGTTTGGATGTTTTCTCTTGGGTTTTCCTTACCATTCTGATGCTGCTCCATTATTGGGAAGCTGAGCTAATAAAAATAATAAGTCTTTGCATGGTGTGGTTCTTATGAAAAAAAATAGTGAAGAGTGAAAAGTGAGAATTCAGAGCACACCCCTTAGACGAAATAATCATCTGGGCTAAAAGCACTGGTTATGGAACTAAACAAACATGTTCTCTTTAACTAAGGCCCTTTCTCGCTTCCTCCTTTCTCCTTTCTCATTTTCTTGGAATAGTGGTGACTTGTTGGCGGAAGTATTCTCGTTACTTTAGGGGGATGGATTGGCCAAATGTATTAATGCGAAGTCACTAGATGTGGATAGTTTGAGCTGGATTTGGAATGAGATTTACTAAGTCACATTAACCATTAATACACAAGGGGCTGTACACCACCTTGTTCTTAAGACTCCATTCCATTCTCTTCTTTCCATCATTCTTTCCCCATTTTCCACCTCATTGCTAGTTGTATCAATAGTCCACATTTTGGTTGATGCATTGTTTTCTTTTTCATAAATTCTTGTTGTTAAGACTTTAACTCTTACTTCCAAATGACATTTCTAGAGCCTATGGACTCTTTGATTGTGGAATTATCAAGGCATTAAGAGCATGAGCCTACTTTGGGAAGGACCCACTGGCATTCCTATTTGGTGCATTAGTTAATTTCTTTCCCTTAAACATTTCTGCAATCAACTTTTATTTTGTTCATTTCCATCCCTAACATCCATTTTATCGGCGTTGCTATTGTTTATTTTTCTCCATCTTTCTTATTCCTTATCTTTTTTCATTCTCTCACTACCGGAGGTTCGTTCTTAGTCATGGGGATCCTAGTCCAACTTTTTTGATTTTCTCTTAACCCCTACACCCTGGGTAGTCACCAATATTATATCTCTAAAATCCGCATTACCCATATCACAACTCAATCAATGGACCTTACACCGAGGCAAGGTATCAAGTGCATTGTGATTCATATACCCTTGCTAATATAAGATTTTGTTTTGTGTGCAGATGGCAATCATAAAACAATAGATTGGATATGAAGGGAACACTTAGAATGGATTGGTGTTGGAGTGGTTATGCAAGGAATAAGATCGATGGCATGGTTATGGATGGAAAATGGAAGGCGTAATCTTGGTGTCAGCAGCAACAAACTTCTTTCTTTCTTTCTTTCTCTCTCTCTCTCTTCTCCCAACTACCAAATAATGCTAGATGTCAAATGTGTATAGTGTTCATTCTTGTTGTCATGAACACTAATATTGTCATGTGTTGTAATGATGATCTATTCACATGTCACCCCATTCACCATTAGTGTCATTCAAGTCAATAATCTCATACCTTCCCAATATTTTGTAAGGAACTCAAAGATGAGTTTTTATTCAGTCATGGGGGTATGATGAGCCACAATATCGCATATGCGATATCGTGGCCCACCACAATGTCTATAAATAAGAGGTAGCTTTCCCTGTTTTAGGCACTTAGATTTAGATCCTTAGCCAAACTCTTGCAGTTTTACCATTCCAGAGTTAGAATAATTTCCATGTGCTCACAGTAGGAGTCTTAAAGTGAACAGACCTTTATTCAAGAAAATTTTACCTAAGCACACATTTGTGTACAACAATAAAGAGGAACTTTCTGATAAACCTTGTAGCATGTGGACTAAGCTAAATAGGAACTAATTATTGTTAAATGTTTAAATGCTTTCCTAGATAATTAATCTCTCTCAACCCTTAACTCTCCTAGTTAAGTGCACTTAGTACGAATGCTTCGAGCACATGTGTAATGCTTGGAAACCTACTAACGAGTAGCATTTGGTAATCCCAGTAGCATTGCACTGGTTCAAGTTGTGTGCGGCAAGTGGGAATGAATACTAGTGCTAGGAAAATTAGAACTTAGTTAGTGAATAGTTAATGAAAGTTAGTCACTTAGTTCTCTTCACCTTCCCTTATTAGCATAAGACATTAAAAAGATTAAAGATATAACAATGATATACCTCAAGCTTACTTAACCATACAACCATGACAATACAAGTAAGTTTGGGAAGACAGTAATTGATTAACCTTAAGTGTTCCATTAAGGCGCATAAGCACTTATTCCTTGGAGTTCAACCAGATCACACATGAGACACTCGTATTTATATGGTTGAGTGTAGGGGTACCTCACCACTCATCATACAGTTACCAAACGCTAGTCATTACTAGGTTACCAAGTGTTCCACACATGCTCGAAGTGGTCGTGTTAAGTGTGATACTTCATTGATAATCAATAATTCATAAATCTATTGAACTAATATTAATTTAACTCCTGAAAGCATCAAATAATGGTAAATAATATTAAATACAATAATTAAACTATTCTGAATGTTGCAAGGTTTATCACAAAGTTCATCTTTATTTCTAGACACAAGGTGTGCTTAGGTACACAATGCTCAAATAAAGATCCGTTCACTTTATGACTCCTACTGCAAGCACTCAGAAATAATTCTAACTCTAGAATAGAAAAACTACAAGAGTTCGGCTAAGGACTGAAAATTTGCAAAGGTCTTCAAGAATTTGATAAAGATGATTCTTCTTATTGTGGCTAGTGGTGGTAGACTTCCAACCTAGATTGTTATGTTGATGCTTCTCTAGTTATGTGGAACATTCTTGAAGGATGGATTGAAATTTCTTCTCATCATCCCATGGATCTAGTAAACATGTGATGCTTGAGCTGCTATCTTGTATGTGCTATGATTTTTCCATGGGCATATCCTCTATTATCCCTCGGGTTCATTTCCATGCCTAGCAAAAGGCCTTCTTCCTTTGGCATTTCTTTCAACATCACCTATAGTCACCAAAGGATCAACATTAGTTTTGGTAAATTTTCCTTAATAATTAACCCCTTTCAGATCCCTTCATTTTCATTTAAGCACAAGGTGATGATAGCATACTATGTCCAAGGCTTATGAGGTAACTAAAATCATCAAGCTATTCACATTATTTTGATCAATTATTATTAGTTACCATGATGTTCAAAACTAGGATGTTAGAAAAATTTCAAAGTGGACATCCCTAGTCCCCATGACTAATAAGCATAACTCTAGAAGCACACAAGTTTTTGAACAATTGAAACCAAAGGTTTGATTCAGAATATGGCCAAGAAATATTGAACTTGAAGTATATTTTAACAAAAAAGTAGGAAAAAGTAAAAAAGTAATTGAAAGTGATGAGAAGTAGTTCCAAATTTATGCATAAATTCAAAGAAACTGTTTGATGAACTACGATATCACGTCCATGATATCGGATCAACCATGCGATGTTGGATACTCGATATTATAGCTTGCCTCCTTGCTTATAAATAAGAGGTGATGCCCTTGGTTTTCACGTTAGAATTTAGTGCCTTAGCCAAACTCTTGCCATTTTTTCCTTCCAAAGTTAGAATTATTTTAGTGTGCCCGCAGTAGGAGTCATAGAGTGAACAGATCTTTATGCAAGCATTGTGTACCTAAGCTTACTTTTTGTAAAACAATAAAGACAAACTTTATGATAAACTTTGCAACATACAGAATAGATTAATTAGTGTTAATTATTCTTTAATGCTTTCTTTGCTAATTAATGATTTCTCTCACCCTATAACTCTTTTAGTTAAATACACTTAATACGACTGCTTTGAGCATGCATGTAGCACTTGGTAACCTAGTAACAATTAGCGTTTGGTAATCCCAGTAGCATTGCACTGGTTTAGGATGTGTATGGCAAGTGGGAATAGATACTAGTGTTAGGAGTAATTAGAACTTAGTTAATGAGTAGTTAAATTAGATTAGTTACTTTGTTATCTCTCTCTGCCCTCCTTACTAGCACAGGATATAAAACACATAAAATCCATAAAAATCATATACCTCAAGCTTACCTAACCATACAACTATGACATACAAGTAAGTTTGGGAAGACAATGATTAACCAACCTATCATCATTCCACAAAGGCACATAGGCACTTAGTCCTTGGAATTTGACCAGATCATGTGTGAAACACTCGTATTCGTATGGTTGAGTGTAGGGGTACCTCACCGCTCATCACTATCATTGATGTTCTAGAAGATGTGAAAGTTAGTTCAAAGTCATGATTAACAAAAGTTCAAACTATCATTGATGTTCTAGAATATGTGAAAGTTAGTTCAAAGTCATGATTAACAAAAGTTCAAACTATCATTGATGTTCTAGAAGATGTGAAGGATAAGAGGTGTGAGGTGGTGATCCTTCAGAAGATGTTGAGCTATGATGATATTTAGGAAAGTGATAGCATCAATTTGAAGTAGAGGACATGGAACTAGTTCAAGAAATAGGCTGTTAAACATAATATCCATACGATTTTGGCTAGTAGTAAGGGTAGGGCTAGCTTGGTGATGGCTTCCCCCACAACTGTGGGTTTTGCCACTGCCTTGATGATGGTGTTGAGGCTAGTAATAAGTCTCCCAAGGATAGTACGATTGGTTGTAGGAATATCTATGATTACCTTCTAAGAAAGGTAAGTTTCTAGGCATTTGCTTTTGTACAAACTTGGGATTCAATGCAAAAGCCCAATACTCATGTACATGTAACATGATTGGGCATAGCCCTTTGGATGATTATATAGGCAAATGTCACATCTATCATCTTCTTATGTGGTTGAGTCTATAGCCTCTTCTTATATAGCCATTCTCCCTATTTACTGATAAGCGTTCCTAGCTATATCTTGGTTCTTCATCCTCTATTTATTGTGTTCACCTAATTCATTTTGTGTTACCTTCTCCTCTACATTTTCTACAAAAGTTGTAGCTTTTTCATTTATTCACTATGACATCCTATCGAGCCTTGCCTAGAGTTCAACAAGAGATTAGTGTAGTGGCAAGGTTTTTTGTGAAATCATCTCATCAAGAGCTATCCCTTTTTCCTTTTTATAGATATGAACCTTCTTATTTTTAAGGGTTGGGCCCCAGTGATATTTCTCAACATTCTTCCATTTATATAACTCTCCTTCTTCTTTTACCACATGCTTGATTAGCTCTTGAATCTAATGGGTTTGTAGCTCATACAATTGACCTGGAGCATACATCCCAAGGATCTCCCTCATTTCATTATTGATGAGCAACAAGGTACCCCTACGCCCAACCATACGAATACAAGCATTCTTGCTCGATCCAATCAAACTCCAAGGATTAAGTGCTTATGCACCTACACAAAACAAGGATGAGTTATGCAGTAATTGTCTTCCCAAGCTTACTTGTAAGCCACAATTATATGGTTAAGTAAACTCAAGGTATATGATTTTAATGGTTTTAATATTTTCTATCTTAGTCTCCTAAGCATGTGCAATGAAAATATTTAATTAACTAATGGATTTTTATGACTCTAATGTGAATCAAATCCTAACACCAGCATCTGTTCCCACTCTTTGGAAACATCCTGAACCAATGTAACACTGCTAGGATTACCAAATACTCACTGTTACTGGGTTACCAAGTGTTCCATGTATGCTCGAAGTGGTCATGCTGAGTGTGCTAATTTGTTGATAATTGATAATTAATAATTTGATAGAAATAACATTAATTAACTAACAAAAGTAACAAATAATAGTAAATAACATTTAATGTAATAATCAAGCTATTCCGAATGTTGCAAGGTTTATCACAAAGTTGGTCTTTATTTCCAAACACAAGGTGTGCTCAAGTACATAATGCTCGAATAAAGATCCGTTCACTCTATGACTCCTACTATGGGTACTCAAAAATAATTGTAACTTTGGAATAGAAAAAACTACAATAGTTTGGCTAAAGGACTAAAAAATTACCCTTGTCTCTTATTTATAGCCAATGAGACAAACTCTGACATCGTGTGTCTGATATTGAGGATCCAATGCCGATATCACATATCTAATATTGTAGATCTAATATCGGATCACTTATTTGGTGACTCATCAGAAGTAACGACTAGCGTTTGGTAACCCCAATGGTGTTACACTAGTTCAAGATGTGTCCGGAGAGTGGGAATGGATGCTGGTGTTAGAATTTGATTCAAATTAGAGTTATAAAAACCCATTAGTTAATTAAATATTTTCATTGCACACACTTAGGAGACTAAGATAGAAAATATAAAAAACATAAAAATCATATACCTCGATTTTACTTAACCATACAATTGTGCCTTACAAGTAAGCTTGGGAAGACAACGACTGCATAACTCATCCTTGTTCTATGTAGATGCATAAGCACTTAATCCTTGAAGTTTGACTAGATCACGTGTGAATGCTTGTATTCANCGCCAGTGTCCCAATAATTTTGCATGGTATACGCTCATCCTAATGAGTATATATCAGACTTTACCTTTATCCTCCACTAGGATGAACAACTATTATGGCATGGTTTAGAAGGTAAGATAGTGCTATCTCACATTAATTAGTATGCAACACTTAAATTCAGAGTACGTTGTGCATGAACAAGATTTGAGAGATTATCAACCCATGGAGGGACAATGCCAAAGGGATGTACAATAGGAAATACATTAAGAATCCATGAAGGGGAAGTGGTCTCAGGATGTCCCATATGTCCTAAGTGAAAACGAGGGTGGTGAACCTGTCTCAGTAGGTTTTTCACAAAACAATGTTCCTCTTGTTGACTTCGATCAAGGAGTTGTGTATCAGAGTCTTCACTCAACTATTCATAACCCAGGTTCTGGTACCAATGGACACAAAGGATCTAAAAAAGGAACACAAACACATGACAATGATAGACATCACAATTGTAACCACAATCAAGGCTGCAACCATCGAAGAGAAAGTGACAAGTGTCATCATGGTGCCAGTCCTCCTTCCTCTTCACCTTCATCATCTTCTTCCTCCTCTTCTTCAGGATCTAAATGTAGTCACAAAGGGAAAGACCATGAGGACAATGGTAAGCAAAATAGAAGTCATCAATAAAATAATAGAGAAAGAGGACGAGGGCATTCTAGAGAGACACATCACAAAAGAAGGGAGAGTAGGGAATAGCATAGGCATCATAGACGTCATAGACAGCATGATCACGATGAACCCCTACTCGTCACTTGAAGTATGTTAAATATAACAGATGCCATTAGGATCCCAACAAGGCACCAGAATGATAGTAGGATCAAAAGACTAGACATGAATAACATCCCACGATTTGAAGGGGGATACAATGTTGATCCTCAAAACCATTTACAAGCATTCCATGATGCATGTGCCTTATAGAATATAGAAAATGAGTGGCAAAAGCTAAAGTTATTTCCATGGACATTGATCAAGGAAGTAGAAAGATGGTATCAGTTCTTAGAACTAGAATCGATTCGTTAATGGAGTACCATGTTGGACCTATTCAACAATAAGTATCAAACATACTCCCAAGTGTCCAACCTGCGTAAACAAATCCAAGGATGAAAATAAGGAGGACACAAACCCTTGGATGCTACCATGGGCCGATATTATTCATTGTTACATCATTGCCCTAGTAATGGTTACTCACAAAAGGAACAACTACGCCATCTCGTAGGTGGGCTTAGGTATGAAATGCAAAGAACCCTTGGGACTTATGCCCAAGGAAGGCTATTTGAGCTCAGAGCCCATCAAATACAAAGATTTTTGGAGTAAGTTATCAAGGAGGAAGGTGAGTTGAGGAAAAGAGAAAGTGCGGAGTACAATAGAGATCCTTCCCTCCGCAAGAAGGATATTAGATTTTACGAAGATGAAGAAGAGTCACCACTTGAAGAGATGGTTAATAGAAAGACTTTTCCCATTCAAAAATTTGCATCAGAGGTATTGGCAAAGGTGGATCAAATTTGGAACTCTCTAGATGACAAATTTTAAACTATCCAAAAAATATCAAAGGAGTCTAGAGAACTAAGTAGTGATTGAGAGAAAAGGAAACAGAAAGAAGCTGAGTATGCACGAAACAAGGGTAAGGGCAAGGTTTCCATCATTGAGGAGGTTGTGGATTCGAACACAGAATGTGAGATTTTCCAATATAACCATCCTAAGGGATGTTTCCCAGTAGTCTCACATTTGCAAGAGTCTAGGGTGTATGCGCTAAACCCATGATTAAATAGATAAAAAATGCCTAGAAGGTTACCTTATCCTCAAGGTAATCCAAGGTAGTTCCACTAACCCTTGACATATTATCTGAGTGGAGCTACATCACAACCGAATGAATAGTATCAATAGTGGCAACATCCACAATCATAGGGAATGCCACTACCATGCCAACAGTACTTTTATCATCAACCTGACCCATACGGGTATTATGTTCAGCAGCTGATCTCTCCACGTGACTCTACTAGTCACGATGCTCTTCAACCTCACTACCAGACCCCCGAGTACTATAGAACTTCTTTTTTTAGGGGTGATTCTCCACATACACACTACCCTTCTCATCTGTCTACATCTCTTCCACCCTAAGCTCCATTACCTCCTACTCCAACTATGCAAGGCGAGCTTCCTACCCAGCCGCAACAACCTAACACTATAAGGGCTATCAATCTTCAACCTACTGTTGGTTCAGACAACTGCACAAAGAAAATTAGCTAATTATCCAAATACCTCATCATCATTTGGATCCTCAAAGCTTCCTTCAAACCAAAAACCACACCTAATGCATACTATCATGTTAACCCATGCCATCATTGATCGGATTAAAGCTGGCCATCTTCCTAGGAAATTTTTTGATCTTGGAAGTCCTCTTATTTATTTGCAAATCACTGGAAATGAGCCTTGTAAAGCTCTTTTGGATTCAAGTTTTGGTGTTAATTTTATCTTCTAGGAAATGTATAAAGCCTGGAACCTACCTCCACTAAAGAAGAGTAACATTCATTTAGAGTCATCACTATTCCATTGGGACTAATGGAGGACATTGTCACCATTGTTTGTGGGTGGTCATATCTAGCTGATTTCCTAGTGATCCAAGTCAACAACTATAAGGGGAACTTTTCAATCATAATGGGAATAGCATGGCTAAGTATGATTGATGCATGCCTAGGAATATGTGATCTCTCCCTAGAGATATCAAAAGAAAATGCACTTGGGAAGATCAAGAAGAAGAAAGTTCCATGCATTGCATACAATGACACATGGTGCAATTACATGCAAAAGTACTGGGTTTTACAATGATTAACTTTGCCTGCATGCAACCAATGTGCACAAGTATCTAACATACAAAGATGCCTGTATGCTGTAGACACAAGACAAGAAGGCACCTAGTGGCTGATAGCTGACCTAGAGAGAAATTCAACTTTATGCATGGAACCAACTGAGAGTTTGACTTATGCTTATATCGATAGCATAGATGCATTAGAGCAAGTCCATTGCCAACTTCCAAATAATGACATCAAAAATATTAGCTAGGGGAAGTCAAAAATCCCTGAAGAGTTTAAGCAAGAGTCCCTTGAATTAAAATTGTTGCCCACCCATATAGAGTATGCATTTCTCAAGAATGGAAAACTGGTAATCATTAATACTAATCTAGCTGCCCAACAAAAACAAAGATTGCTGAAGATGACAAAAAAATGGTCAAAAGCCTTTGCTTGGTCATATCTTGAATTAACCAAAATAGATCCTAGGATATGCTAGCATGCAATTTATACTAACCTCTCTATGAAGCCTCAACGACAACCACAAAGATGACTAAACCTAAAGCTTAAGCAAGTAGTTAAGGAAGAGATTGAACAACTTCTGAAGGCCGGGTTCATCTACCCCATGGTTGATAGTGAATGGGTTATTTATTGGTCATTATGCCTAAAAAAGGTGGTAAATGGAGCTGTGTATAGACTTCAGGCTACTGAACATGGCAACCTTTAAAGATCATTTCCCATTGTCATTCATTGACCAAGTCTTAGATACCATTGTAGGGCATTGTTACTATATTTTTCTGGATGGTTACAGTGGGTACAATCAAATCCAAATAGCACCAGAAGACCAAGCCAAAACTACATTCATGAGTCCTTGGGGAACATTTGCATACAGGCAAATGTCGTTTAGCTTGTGCAATGCTCCCACAACATTTCAACATCTGGTTCTCAATATATTTTAGCAACAAATAGGGAATGATGTGGAGGTCTTTATGGATGATCTCTCCACCTACAGAGTAGACTTTGAACAAGCATTCGACTGATTAGAGAAAGTACTGAAATGATGTGCTGAAACCAACTTACGGCTAAATTGGCAGGAAATCCATTTAATGGGCCAAGAGGGCATTGTATTAGGACATAAAATTTCACAAACAAGGATAGAGGGAGTTCCTAAAAAAAATTAAATTCATGCAAGGAATCACTTTTGAACTTAAAACTGTAAAATATGTTTGATCATTCCTTGGACATACTAAATATTATAAATGCTTCATCAAGAACTTTTCAAAGATTACAAAACCATTATTAGAATTAACAAGAAAGGACATATCCTTTGAATGGCCTAAGGAATGTGAGTTAGCTTTCCAAA
This sequence comes from Gnetum montanum, assembly GCA_015680685.1. Classification (NCBI taxonomy): domain Eukaryota; kingdom Viridiplantae; phylum Streptophyta; class Gnetopsida; order Gnetales; family Gnetaceae; genus Gnetum; species Gnetum montanum. The sequence goes on from MNCI01026620.1 coordinate 36,329, forward strand.
CCTTGAAGTAGAAGCTCATAGAAATACCAATTCTACAAGCTCTCAACTGGTCTAGACCATTCCAAATAATGATTGACGCATCAAATTTTTCTTTAGGAGCTGTACTTACATAGTTAGATGAACAAAAACATCCCTATTACATTCACTGTGAAAGTCAAAGTATTGTTAGTGCACAACTCAACTATACCATAATAGAAAAAGAGTTAATGGCTGTGGTGTTTGCAGTAGAGAAATTTAGGGACTATGTATTAGGCTATAAGGTATTTGTACACATAGATCATAGTGCGACTCAGTTCCTTTTAAATAAACCAACGGTGAGCCCTCACATCATACGATGGCTTGTGATCTTGTAAGAGTTCGATATCATGATAGTAGATCATAAAGGCACTAAGAATGTTGTTGCCGATCATTTATCTTGGTTGCAATGGGACCAAAAAATGGATAAATACCCAATTTTGTATCGCTTCCCTGATGAACTCCTCTTCACAAGTGTAATAAACAATCAATCACCCATAGACATAAATTGGTATAGTCACATTCTTACTTATCTTCTCACACAAGAAACACTACCTGGGCTAGAAATTAAAAAGAAATAATAGTTTCTCCAGCAAGTCAAACATTTCATGGAAATTAATAAACACCTTTACAAGATGTGTTTCGATGGCTTGGTTCGATGGTGTGTTCCCAATGTAGATCAATTGCGAGTTTTCTAAGATGCTCATGAGGGTCCTTGTGGGGGTCATTATGCTGGAAGATGAACAACCATTAAAATCTTGCTTGCAAGATATTATTGGCCTACATTATTTTAGGATGCTCATCATTTTATCCAATCTTGTGAGCATTGCCAACGCAATGGGGGAATGACTACTAGAATGGAGGGTTCACAACAATGGATTCAATCCTTAGAACCCTTTAACATATGGGGTATTGATTTTATGGGGCCCATTACACCAATGTCCAATGGAAAAGCATACATTATTGTTGTTGTTGACTATTTTACAAAATGGGCAGAAGTAGCTACCATTACCGACTATACATCATCTACCGCTGCATGATTTGTTCAACAAAAAATCATAAACAGGTTTAGCATGCCTTGTGCACTTATTTCTAATAATGGTACACATTTTATAGGTGCAAATTTTCAAAATTTGATGCAATTCTTAGGAGTTGAGCATAAACTAACTACACCATATCATCCTCATGTAAATGGTTAAGCCGAAGTCACCAATAGGGAAATCACAAAAATTTTGACATGAACCATTAGCAAATATTTGTGAGACTGGAGCACCAAATTGAATGATGCTCTTTGGGCCTACTACTCCACATGGAAATTCCCTATAAGCTACTCTCCCTATGAGTTAGTGTACAGTAAACTTCCAATACTTCCTATCCAAGCTGAACTCTGTACACTATCTATAGCATGTGACCTTAACCTTGACCTCAGTCTAGCATAGAAAGAATGATTAATGAATCTTAATTTGCTAGATGAAAATTCATTAGCCACCCTATCATCCAATGAACTGCACAAGGCCTTCAACAAACAACGTCATGACCTAAAAGTTAGAAAAGTTACATACCAACTAGGAGATAGGGTTCTTTATTGGAATCCTGCACATGTGCCACAACAAACTAAATTTCAAACATTGTGGGAAGGACCTTATATCATTTACAAAACTTTTCCTTCAGTGGCCATGATGATCTATAAACTTGGAAGCCTAGATAAGAAATTATTGGTCAACATCCAACAAACCAAACCTTTCGATGAGCCTAAAACAGCTAGTACTAACACTACCTTTGTTGATGGACAGCCCTGCTAATTATTTTAGGTCTCCTCCTTCCAACTCAGTCATGGGGGAGATGGCCATCAATGCTAATTATTCTAAGCCCACAATTTCTTTTATCTTTTTTTTTTTTACACATTTTTCATATTTATTTGTTTTTGTTTTGCACCATTGTTAATATTTTTACTATTTCTTTCTCTATTACATTTTTGTTTAATTTATTCTCAATCATCATATAATAAGTGCTCATGATGGTGGATTGTACTATAATAGTGTTGCTTACTAATGTTTGGTTTTTACCTTTGAATTTTAATGTTGATGCTAAGATATGGTTTCCTTTGATAAAATAGGCAATGAGTCCATGTCATCCATTCAACTCTATGGCCTCCCTTTGTTTTGGAAATGTACTATTCCTTTTCTTAATCAAACCTATTAATGAATTGATGGCCTAGTATTCTTCAAACCATGGAAAGATTCAAATGGATTGAAAAGTGTGTGACTTCAAGGGGATTCAATGCATTTGTGCTGGCTATTCTCTTAGGTACTTGGATGTTATTCATAGGTTTTCCACCATTCCACTGTCGACTAATATTAGGAAGTTAAATAAATCAAATAAGTCTTTGCATGGTGTGGTTCCCACTCAAGAAAAAAAATTGGTGGGAATTCAAAGAATACCCCTTAGACATAATAAAGGAACATGGACTATAAGAACTAGTTATGGCACTGGACAGACATGTTACCCATGCTTGAAGGTTCCCTCCAACTAAGGCCCTTTCTCACTTCCTGCTTCTCTATTCTTCTCTTTTTGGAATGGTGTTTGTTCTGTGAAAACATTCTTATTACTTTAGAAGGATAGGTTTGTCAAGTATGTTGATGCGAGGTCACTGGATGTGGCTAGTTTAATCTGGATTTGGATTGAATTTTATTAAGTATCCTTAACCACATAATCTAAAAGGGACTTTACACAACCTTGATTTCAAGATTCCATTCCATTCTCTCTTCTCTTTCCATATTGCTTCTTGTATTCTACCTCATTGCTAGTTTTATGATTAGTATATATCTTGGATGATGCATTGTTATTCTTTGTTAGATTCTTATGGGTGAATTCTTAACTATTGTCTTCATATGTCAGTCGTAGAGCCTATGGATTTTTTGATTTGTGGGTTAGTTAGGGCATAAAGGGAATCAACTTGCTTTGGGGAGGACCCACTGGCATTCCTTTTTGGTGTAATTGTTAAGTTCTTTCTCTTAAACAATTCTTGCAATCAACTATTTCTCGTTTCACCCCATCTATGACATTCTTTTTTCTCTGCCCTTCTATGCATTTTTATTGGCTTCACCGTTGTTATTCCTCTTATCTTCCTTTTTTCTTTCATTTTCCATCCTATTGCTACTAGAGGTTCGTTCTTAGTCATGGGGGTCTATCGCAAATTTTTCCATTCCATTACTTATCTCACCCCTACACCTTGGGTAGTTATCACTTACAAACCTCTAACCTAGTATCTGCCATACCCACAACCTAGCTAATGTGCTTCATATCGAGGCAAGGTATCAACTACATTATATCTTATCTATCCTTGCTAATTCATCATTTTGTTGTGTGTGCAGATGGCAATCACATGAAAAATAAACTAGGATAGGAGGGAGCACTCAGGATGGACTAGAGCTAGAGGATTGATGCAAGGAACAAGCTTAGTCATGTGGCCCTGGATGAATGATGGTGTGCACATTTTTGGCATCGGTAGCAATGTGCCTCATTTTCTTTTTTCTCTTTCTCTTCAAGCTATCAAATGAGAGTCTGGATGTCATCTATGTATAGTGTTCACCACAATGGTTATGAACACCAATGTTGTAATACGTTTGTCGATATGTTCACTGAGCACTTTGAGTCTGTCATTCCATGTTGTTGTTTAGTCAATAATCCCATACCTTCTCGATATGTTATAAAAAACTCAAGGACGAGTTTTCATTTAGTCGTGGGGGTATGATGAGTCACCAAATAAGCGACCCCATATCGAATCCATGATATTAGATACATAATATCAGCATTGGATCCTTGATATCGGTATTGGATTCTTGATATCGGACACACGATGTCGGAGCGTGTCTCATTGGCTATAAATAAGAGACAAGGGCACTTGGTCTTGGAGGGTAATTTTTCAGTCCTTTAGCCAAACTATTGCAGTTTTTTCTATTCTAGAGTTAGAATTATTTTTGAGTGCCTGCAGTAGGAGTCATAGAGTGAACAAATCTTTATTCAAGCATTCTGTACCTAAGCACACCTTATGTCCAGAAATAAAGAAAAACTTTGTGATAAACCTTGCAACATTCAGAATAGTGTAATTATTGCATTGAATGTTATTTACTATTATTTGATGCTTTTGTTAGTTAATTAATGTTATTTCTATCAAATTATTAATTACTAATTATCAACGAATTAGCACACTCAGCATGATCACTTCGAGCATAGGTGGAACACTTGGTAACCTAGTAATGACTAGCATTTAATAAGCCTAGTGGTGTTACACTAGTTTAGGATGTGTCTGGAGAGAGTGGGAATGGATGCTGGTGTTAGGATTTGATTCACATTAGAGATACAAAAACCCATGTGTTAATTAAATCTTTTCATTGCACATACTTAGGATACTAAGATAGAAAATATAAAAAACATAAAAATCATATACCTCAAGTTTACTTAACCATACCATTGTCCCTTACAAGTAAGCTTGGGAAGACAATGATTGCATAACTCATCCTTATTCTGTGTAGGCGCATAAGCACTTAATCCTTGGAGTTCGATGAAATCATGCATAAATGCTCATATTCACATGGTTGAACATAGGGGTACCTTGCTGCTCATCAATTATGAAGCCCATTTATGATGTGGAAAAGTTGCTCTTCTTGAGAGAAACCATGGCCTGGACATTTATTCAGTAGAGAATAGTATCTATCTAGGGCCATATCCAAGGGCTCATGTTGTTCTTATTTCCATCCTTAAATTCATTTTCTTTAGGTTGGACACCCTTGCATATGTTTGGTATTTTTCGTTGAAGAGTTTTAGCATTGTGAACCACCAATGGATTGAATTTGGTTTTAACGATCTATACCACATTTCAGTTTTATCAATTAGTGTTCTAAGAAAGAGCTTAAGCTTTTTCCACTCACTTTCAATGTTTTGTAAAGTGCAGGCATCATGGAAGGCTTGCAAATGATGTTGTGGATTAGAATTATAGCCTCCAGCAAATTTAGGGATGCCATTCATATCAATCCTTTTGATGCAAATTTCCTTGTAATGCCTATGGGGTATTTTAACTACCTTTGTGATCTGCATCATGTCCTTAGTGGCCAATAAGGGTTCACTGTCATCAGACATGTTGTGGTGAAAATTTTTATTTCTATTTCTTTAATTGTGATGATTTTATCTATGCTCATTTTGATGTCTTTGATTTTGCCCTTGGTTTTGATTTCTATCCTTATTTCAACCCCATAGTGGAGCTCTATCTCTATACCTATGTTCATCTTTGTCAAAACTAGATGTTGAAGAGCAAAAGAAAAATGAGAAACTGGGAGCGTTGTTATGGCTTCTATAGTTTTCCCCATGGCCCCTTGATCTATCTTTTCCATGTTTTGAGGAGGTCCTAGGCCTTGAGGCCTCTTTGGCAATAGCACCAATGATGAGCGACGAGGTACCCCTTATGCCCAGCCATACAAATCACAAGTGTTCACACATGATTTGGTCAAATTTCATGGATGGGACTAGTTATGGCATCTAGATTATTATTCCTTGATGTCAATTTGCTATCTTCCCACTTGAACTAGTGGTAACTTTGTCACATATGGTTTGGTCCAAAGTGAGGCATATGATTCTTGATGTTATTTCAACCTAATGCTACTCCTAATGATAATATAGAAATCAATTATTTAAACTAATTAATAACAAAAACTAGAGTCTAAACTAGCCCACGGGAGATGAGTCTCCGTTCCCATCTTGTTGTACACATCCTCAACCCATGTATCCACTACTAGGATTCTCAAGTGCTAGGCTATTGAGCAAACTAAGTAATAACACTGTTAGGATTACCAAGTGAATACATGTTTACACTTGAAACTAGTCGTGCTCATTCTACCAATTCATTAATATGCATGGAAATGTAAATATTAACTAAGTACATGAAATGTAAATTGCATGGAAAGTAAATTTAACCTAAGTCAAAGTGTTGTAATGAATAATAATTAATCTCGATCTTATTACCGTTCATGGAATGTGTCTAGGTACATTGTCATTCGAATAAGATGTATAGTTGACTTAGACCCACATTGTGGACATTCATTGATTATTTTCTACAACTACAGAATGAAACTGCAAGATTTTGGCTACTCTATTGACCAAAGAATGCCAATACACAACGAGAGGATGCGTATTTATAGGCAAAAATAAACACTATCTTTATGGGGCCTTGTCAATGCATCATTTACGTCAACGGGACTACATCGATGATGCCTAGTCAATGAGGCCAAGATATTGGGGCTAAGATATCAAAGCCAAGATATTGAAGCCAAGATATCAGGGCTAAGATATTGAATCTAACCAAAAATTGACTTTTTGTCAAATATCCCAACCAATTGATGATTCATCAAGATCCATATCAAATACTTTGCACATTCATATGTTAAAATCACATCTAAGTAGCACACAAGATAATGCTACAGCTCAAATGCATAAATACTGAAGCCACACATAAAGCATAAATACATATTGAATAATTATTCTTGTATCCTAATCTAATACACATCACATAGGAATAGTGTGTATAATCATGTTAGTAAATCATGTAAAGACATCATAGTTATAACATAAATGTCAAAGCATCAAAACATATAAAGTACAATCATGACAAACTAACTTACCCTAGATAACCTCTGATACCACATATAATATATAAATTGTAATCATACATTCATATCCAATGTCTTCGAAAGGGATGTAACAACTTATGATAGGATTGAATGGAATTTCATTATTTCATATCTATATAAATTTGGATTTGGTGATTATTTTATTCATCTTGGTTTTACCCTATTCATTGATGCCAATGCTCCAATTGCTACTAATTTTGAATTAAGTTTCTTATTTTCTTTTCAATGATCAATTCATCAAGGTTGTCCTCTAACTCCCTATCTTTTTATTATTGTTGTAGACTTACTTTTACATAATCTTCATTATGATCTATAAAGGAATATCATTAAGAAAATTTCAATTGATGATCATGCTATGTAATTACTTAACATGCACTTTGTAGATTATTCTTGTTTAATGATAAAAAAAATTTCTACAACATATCAATACTCTTTTAGTTAGCGTGGAGGATTACTAAATGTTATCTAGCTCTTGGATGAATTGGCAAAAATACACTGTTTATTGTAATAGTAATATTGATGAGTGGGTTACTTTGAGGCCTTAGAAAATCTTGAGTAAAGATTTTATATTCAAAATTTTAGGAATATCATTTACTTTTAAGCACAATCTTACTTTTTTGTGGAATTATGTGGTTGATAAAAATTAAAAAAAGCTTGATAAATGGAAAGAAAAAAAAACTCACTGTTTCTGGCAAATTTTTAGTTATTAAGCAAATGCTTCAATCAACTCATGTTTATTACTTTAGTTTTCAAGCTCCTTCGAAAACTTCTTGTGATAAAATTGATTGTATTGTTCATTGATTTCTTTGGTTTGAAGCAACATAGAAAAGGCTTTTCTATAGTTGCTTAGAATAGTTTCATTAGTAGTAAGAAAGATGGAGGACTTGGCCTTATTAATTCTTATAGCAAAGGTATTTCTTATTGACCTTTTGATATGCCAAAACCTTGAAAAATGGAGAATTTGTTAGTGTGTTTGTGAGAACTTGCAAGTCTAAGGAAGGTGAATATAACATATTAAGGAGACAGAGACAAGAGCAAGGATTAACAAACTAGAATGCTAAAGTCCAATTAGAAGATGTAATGGTTTGAAAAAAATCATAAGGATATCATCCTAGATCCAAGAGAAGACATTTTGAAGACTAATAAGATGTGTCACATTGCAGCGAGACATCTCTACTGAGAAAGTCTAGACTTAGGTAGTATATCTTTACAATAGAGGAAACATCTCAAGCAAAGACAAGACATCTTGCCAAAAGTTAAGATGTCTCAAGTTTAGACAACATGTCTCACCTACAATAAGGCAAATAAAATAAAATGTCTTGGGCTTGTAAAAGACATCTTGATTAGCAATTGTATAGATTTCAACAAATAGATGGAGAGAACAAGGCTATAAAAGAAAAACATCCTAAATGGGAAAATATAAGCAGCATACAAGCAATTAAGTAATCATTGTATACATTCTTTGAGGAATATTGTACTTCATTTTCCTTAATCATTTGTTGTTATTGTGAGCTTATAGCAAGGAATCAGAAGCTTAGTTAATTTTCTTCCTTGATCATTTTTATTTCTTATTATAAGCCTTGAGGGGCTAGATGTGCTTCTTGAGGGAAGAAATTTGTTGAGCTTATTGGAACCTTGAGGGATTTGGTGTGTTTTTGAGTGAAAACACCCCTAGCAAAGCTACGAATTTTGTAAAGGTTGTGGTGCTCTTGAAAAAATATTTTGAAGGAATAAAGTTTAGAGGTGTGTAAGGATTCTAATCTCTGAATGTGGACATATGCAAGTTTGGAAACCACGTACATCTATTGTGCAAGAATTGGGTCTTGTTGGCTAGAACTTATTCAACCCCTTTCTAAGTTATTGGTCTTCATTTCTCTTACTACAAAATGTATTGTAATGTGCATTAATGGAAATGATATTTATATGGTCATTTTAAGAATCCCAAGAATGATAATATTTGGTCTTCTAATAACTTTCTTCATTATCTTCCTTTTCCTTAGGCCATTTCTATGTTTGGTTCTTTAATTCTTAAATAAATTTGAAAGACATGGTGCAGGCTTAGTAAATATTGGAATTACAATCATATTATAGTTTCAGAAGATATGCTTAAGAAAATCAAACCATGGTAGCTTTCGTTTAATGAAGGAGGTTGGGCTACTAATACATCTAGATTATGTACCACTTTGAGCAAATTTGGTATTACTTGAGTTTTTTGTTTGCATATGCATGATAGATGGATCACTTGGAATGAAGCTTCTAGCCTCTCTAGTTCGAATAGAAAGAGGAAAAAGAGTTTTGAAAATTAATTTCTAATATTGATAATTTATCTAAAGTTGACAACAATTTGCATTAGGCTTTTCCAAAATTTTTTTAGAAGGATGGTAGATCTATTTCTTATTTTAATTCAAAAATTACTTACAAGATTATTACAAAAAATAATTTTATTCATAACAAATTCAATAAGACTTGGAAAATGCAATTATCATCATACTTTTGAAGTGAAAATTTAAAGACATTTGAAGAGCTCCTACATTTCCTAAAATTCATATTTTTCTTGATGTCTTATTCATCAAGGTCTTCCTTTCGATACCCATCTTAAAAATATGAGAAATGTTTCTCCTTAATGTCATTTTTTATAGTAGTGAAGACTTATTTTTTCATGTTTTTTGTTGAGTGCCTTGTTGCTCAACATGTTTAGAAACAGACATCATTTGTAACAACTTTTAACCAAGTATTAATGAAGTCATTATTGGTGATCAACTTGCTTTGTTTACTTTCTTTATTTGCATTTGGAATTGTCTTCAACTACTTGTTCTCTACTCTATTTGGAAGCTTCAGTGTGTAGTTATTTTTTGGTAGGAAAAGCATAACTATGATCTTTCGTTAAAAGTCAAATAATTTTAAAGATTTTAGTTTTTAGCTACAACCTTAGGCAAAAAATCTCTTAGTGAAAGCTGAACAATTAATTGGTTTACTACGACATTAATTTCTTTGTGAAAGCTTTTGTTGCTATTTGTTCTTTATTTCTAATTGATGTATTCTTTTATCTTTAAATGGAGTTTTATCCTTCTCTTTACAAAAAACTTTGTAGTAAAAGGTGAAAACCTAGAAGGATGCTTCTAACAAGGGCAAGACTTGTGCTTCTGAATAACGGTAAGGTTTAACTATTTTCTACCCCAAAGAAGAGATTTTTCAAAATTAATTTTAATGAAAACTTGAAAAAAAAAACATCTCAAAACTATTGAGCTTTTTTTTTCCCAACTTTTGTTTTCAATGATATGTTATTCCCACTTTTTTGATACGACACACTCCAACCCCACCCCTTTGGCACCTCAAAAATCTCATAAAGTTTGACACTACATTGATGCACATTCCTTTGCTCGTCTCCTAATGCCTTCATGCGCTCATTTTGTGACACATCAACTTTATTAAGCCACAATTTCAAGTTCGGCTCTGCCATTTTCCTCAGTCATCTGCGCGCACACAATTTATCATGAACATGAATAACCTACCGCAGTGATGCGTACGCAGAGGCAGCTTTTTGAAATAACATCAATGTCTGGTTTCTCGCTCCACTGCCTCTCTTGCTTGCGAAATGCTTCTTAACATGTTCCTAAGTTTCTAAGTTTCTTCGTTTTTCTGTACAGCAAAGCACAGAGGTAGAGTTCAACAACCACAACAGCAATGGATGCCATGTCTTCAAGAGTTGGTTCCATTTCGACAACCAATCCTCAGCTGCTGTAGCAGCCATTTCTCGGACGTCGCTTTTCTTCACCAAAATGTTCGTTGAAATCCATTACTCTGACAAAGAGATTTCCAGAGCCATCGTGTCTTAGCAACGGCGGCCGTCTTAGTTTCCCCTTAAGTGTCATTTTCGGGCAAGGTCTTGGCATGAGAACGTCGTCCTGTTTCGCAAAATGCTTCCGGAATGCAAACCTTTGCATCCTCAACCTCCGAAGCAAAATCTGCTGCCAGTCATTCAAAACGTGTTGAAGCTGCTGAAGAAGAAAGCGCTGAGTGTAGCCATAGCTCTGGTGGCTCTCAGCGCATTTTCCATAAAAGGAAATGCGTTAGCGGCGCCGCCTGCTGTTGCTACGGTGGCAGCGACTGAGAGTAAGATGAGAAACAGTACCAAGGAAGGGGAAGCGGCGGAGGAGTTGAAGAAGAAAGCTAAGGATTTGATGTCTCTGAGTTCGTTAAAGAGTAAAGAGGTAAATCTCATTGCAGAAGTGTAGAAGGCCGTGGATTCTTACCATGCGGCAGAGGCAGAGTTGGAGAAGATGCCGGAGGTCCGTGAAGGAGGCCGAGATGAAGGATGCCGACGAGCAGTTCAGGAGCGTATGGTCTTCACTCATTGGCACGACATTCCTTTTTGAAGTTATTCACAGTTCCGTGTTGCTCTGCACAAGAGACATTTTACAGCAACTACCATGTCCGAGTGTAAGACACCTCTATAGACCTTTCCATGGCTGCCTTCACCTACCAAGTTTGCAGCACTGAAATTGTCTGTTACCCTTTGAAGGTAAGAACACAAAGCAGATAAAATCTAGATGTTGATTGTTAAGTGGTTAAAGGAAGAAGGAGAATTCCAAACGAGGGAAGGTACATAACAATATAATAGGAATCTAGCTCTTCACAAGGAGATCCCTATTTGTAAGCTAGAAAAAGAGGCACCACTAGAGGAAGTGGTCCAACAAAAGACCCTGCTAATCCAAAAATCTCGTTGAACTTTTACCCAAGGTTGATAAGACATGATAATTTCAATTTACATTAAAGATAATGAAAAAAAAAGTGGGCTAAGAAAAAGCCAAAGAGTAGGAAAAGAAAATTAAGAAGAAAGCAATTAAGGACATGTACAAGCATAAAGGGAAAGCAGTTGCAATAAAAGAGGCTATAGGCTTTGATTCACACAAAGTCATCACCAATAGACATGCACCAAATTTCAATAATTAATTAATTATTCTTAGGATTTTTAATGTTTATTCTCCAATTTTATTATTGAATGGCGATTTCTTCCTGTGATGGCTTGTTAGTCTCATGATGGAGGGTCCAAGATGATGCAATGTAATGTCACTGGTAAGTGATTGAACTTGGTTTGAATCCCTCATAGACAAGTATGATGATTAATCTAATCATGTATAACATGCAAAACCTACTATGACCATGGTAAGATACCTCATGTCCTAATTCGCAAATCCTTCTTATTCCATTTCACCTCACTAGCATGTTACAATTATGAATTGTATAGTCTTATATAGCATAGTGTAGGATTTTAACCATTGTGCTTGTGCATGTTGGGATAAGAACATGATTCACATTTAAATTCTAGGATGTCCACGAATACTTGTAGAAGAGGTTATACAAGGGCATTATGAACATGAGTCTACTTTATGGAGGATCCACTTGTATAACTATTGGGAATCATGATCAATAGCAAATCTCACACTCTCTAGATTATTATGATTGACTTCATCAACCTTATTCATCATTATGGAACACACTTCTCCTCACTTGTTGTTTAATTTAAAATTGGATTTTCTTGATTTTCTTCTAAAACCTCTCATTTATTATCAACTTTGAGATAACAAGATTCATCTTTTATGATTTCAACTATTTCAAGCATCAATGGAATCTACACTCTGGCCTAGCAACCCTTAAGAAGTTATGGGACTCATTAGATGCATAAAAATGACAAACTTTTACGCTAAAATGCTTAGGAAAATGCATATCACATATACTACAGTCCTTGTGATATCAAAACAAAAACAATAAATACTCAACACCCCTTCTCATTTCTCTCACAATTTGCTGAAAACACAAAAGGTGTTCTTTCCATTTTCAAGTTCCAAAGCCTTCCTAGTATCATAGCTTGTTGTCCAAGTGCTCATTTGACTCCATTTAAAAAACCTATGAGCTCTTAGAATTAAGCTCTTCATCATGGAAGCCACAAAGAGAGCTAAAAAATTTTCTAATTCCATTCTTGAAAGTTTTAGATAACCTTAAAAATAATTAATAAAAATGATCTTTTAGTTGCTTTAGGGCCCTAGAAATATAAAACTCACAATCACCTTACACCATAAATGTCATATTTTTTCAAAATTTTGGTGCAACCAAGGAATTGATAAGGGTTTGGATCATCATAAATAAATCTCAAAAACTAATGAGTGACAAGGTACCCCTACACCCAACTATATGAATCACAAGCGTTTACACACGATCCAGTCAAATTCCATGGATGGGACTAGTTGTGGCATCTAGATCGCTATGCCTTGATCACAATTCACTGTCTTCTCACTTGGACTAGTGGTAGCTTTGTCATGTATGGTTTAGTCCAAAGTGAGGCATATGAGTTCTATTATTTTATGTTTTATTATTCTACGAGTAATAATAGGTTGAAACTCAATTTATAATTAATTCAACTAATCTAATTGCTAATTAATAATCAACTACCCTAACATAACTGGAATAAAACTACAAGAATTCAGCTACTCTATTGACAAAACTATGAATAACTACTGAAAAACTATTGAAACTAATGCCCAAACCGTGCACCTAACTGCTATATTTATAGGCCAGTGTATACCCTGCAACATTGGATACCAGACATTGCATCTTGGATCTAATGTCAGATACCCAATGTTGCATCTTGATCTTGATGTCGAATACTCGATGTTGGAGTCGATGAAAAAATGTGTTTCATCAAAAAATAATAATTACCCCTTGGGTAATTAAAGGTGGCATTAAAATGTGTTCCTAAGGCCAACAAACCTTTACAAAAAAGAGAGAAGATGCCAAGGGATGGATGTGCACAAGGATGGAACTAGTTGTAGTAACCCTAGGCTAGGGGACAAGGATAAGAAGAGTAGTAGGTACACTTAGTGCACCAACCAATACTTCAAACTCAATAATCTATCCAAGAAGAGGTACCAACACCATCTTCTACTACACTAACAACACCAGTGATACTTCCTAAGAAGTGTATTAGAGTAATCAATGACAAGGTAGTTGTGGCCAATGTAGCTACTAAGCTAAACTTCAAACCTTCTTAGAGTTCACTCCATAGGAGATGAGAATGTACCTACAAACTGCTTCACTATTGTCCATCTTATTTACCAATGGCAAGTGGTTTTTAGATAATACCTATATGTTTTGGAACAATTAGGTAGCTAAAGCTACTATAAAGATAGGAGATATAGTTGTCTCCTATCATTGAATCCATTGTATCTACACTTGGGATAACAAATAATGAGGCATTTAGTGGAAATTCTATATCTCTATGTAATCAAGGATGCATGAAATTATTTATGTGCATTCAAATCTATAGTTTGGGATTGTTTTAGTGAGTGGTGATAAACCATTGGTACTGCCTCACCTCGTGCATTAGCTAAGCTCATACACTACCTCACATGGTTTGCTACCTCACCTTGTGTACTACCTCATATGGTACATTGCCTTACCTAATGTGTTACCTCACTTGGTGTGCTACCTCACACAGTGCACTTACTTACCTCATACACTACCTCAACACTTTTGTTACAAATCAATACCTTAGGAAAAAAGAGTTGAAAAAAGAATTCATTTTTAAACAATTTTCTTTTGCATTTTTTTGGTAAGAGCTTCTCTTCCTTTCTTGGATTAGGATGTTATTTATTTTTCTTGTATTTTTAAGTCATCACTCTATTGTGTAGCTAGACTCTATTGAAATGTTGCTATGCTTTCATAACCCAAAACCATTTGATTAACACAGAGTCAAGTATTTATGCAATGAATAAATCTTAATTTGATTTTCTTTAAATTTTTTATTTTTTATTAAATCTTAATAACAATATATTATTCCTACATTTATTTATTTAATTTAGAAATTATAATTAATTCATTCATTTCAATAGATTGGCATAGCTATGTGAAGTCTTGTGATAATTTTGCCTTGCTTGAGAAGGTCATACTTGAACAAAATGATGTTGGACCATTAAGGGTGTAACTAAAAATATTTTATCACTTTGTGTATTAGTGTCACACTTATCCCATAAGAGATTATGGCATGTTTTGCATGTGTGTTTAATTTCTACCTTACACCTATCTTGCAAGGGATTACAAAAAATTTTAATTATTGTTGAATTATTTATATTTATAAAATACATAAAAGTTATAAAACTATCATTTCCCTACCATGGCAACATAGGTTTCCTCATTCATATCATATAAACTATAGCATTCTTATTTATTAAATGCAATGATATACATACGTAAACTTTGTAATTCACATTTCTATCCTCTTCAATGTTTATGATTAATTCACTATACATACCATTGATAGACCTCTTATGATCTCAACTAGGGAAGACCCTATCATTAACATCATTATTGAGGAATGTGTCTATGAATTTTTTGTTTTGTTTTTACATTTACAATTTTTCTTTTCTTAGTTCTTGATTTAGTAGAAAATAAAGAACTAAAGCAATCATGGTTGAATTGAACAAGAAAAATAAATTGTAGAAAAATCCTTAATTGATTCAAATTACTTTAAAAACATGGTGAATAAAGCAACACCTCCTATTGTGGTGACGTTTCATCAAGAAAAACTAGAATGATGAGGTTATGTACATGGATGATTTTGCAAAGAATCTAAAAAACCTACACCTACTACTTGAGAAGGATTTGTTCAATGAAGGATTTATGGAGGATTTGGTGGATTACAAATTCAAGTTGCCTCAACAATTAGAGTATGTTACTCATAAGAAGTGATGAGCGACAAGGTACCCCTTTGCGCCCAACCATACAAATCACAAGCATTCATGCATGATCCAGTTGAATTCCATGGATGGGACTAGTTGTGGCATCTAGATCATTATGCCTTGATCACAAATCACTATCTTCCCACTTGGACTAGTGGTAGCTTTATCACATATGGTTTAGTTCAAAGTGAGACATATGATAATTGATGTTATTGTGGCCTTATGCTACTCCTAACAATAATAAAGAAATCAATTATTTAAACTAATTAACAATGCAAAGTAAAGTCTAAACTAGTCTATAGGCAATGAGTGTTCTTTCCCAGCTTGTCGTACATGTTCTGAACCCACGTGCCCATTACTGGGATTAACAAGCGTTATGCGACTGGGCAAACCTAGCAATAATGCTACTGGGATTGCCAAGCAAATACATGTTTACACTCAAAACTGGTTGCATTCATTCTACTAATTCATTAACATTGATGGAAATGTAAATATTAACTAAGTACATAGAATATAAATTCTATTAAAAGTAAATTTAATCTAAGTCAAAGTGCTGCAATGAATAAGAATCAATCTAGATCTTATTGTCATTCATGAAATGTGTCCAGGTACATTGCCACTCGAATAAGACATCGTACAATTGACTTAGATCTATATTGTGGGCACTCACTGATTATTCTCTAAGACTATGAAACAAAATTACAAGAGTTTGGCCACTCTATTAACCAAAGAATGCCATAAACCTAACTATGAGCTCATATTTATAGATTTTATTTTTGGGTTGCATCAACGGGTCCTCATCAATGCATCATTTCATGCATCAATGGGGCCTTGTAAATGCAACTTTTACATCGATGGGGCCCAGTCAACGAGGCCTAGTTAACAAGGCCTAATTAATGGGGCCAAGATATCAGGGCTAAGATATCAGAGCCAAGATATGGGGGTCAACCAAAAAGTTAACTTTTTGTTAGATATCCCAGCCAACTAATGATTCATCATACCCCCACAACTGAATAAAAACTCATCCTCAAGTTAACAGGATAGGACAAAGCTTTATTTACAAAAAATTAGGATGATGGGATTATTGACTGACATTAACTATTGATTGACTCTGAGTGCCACATTAAAAAATTTTATTCAAGTGGATGCATACAAAATGACAAAGTGACAAAAAAATTGGATAGACTTTGAAGATTACAAAATTTGTAGAGGTCTTCAAGAATTCGCTAAAGATGATTCTTCTTATTGTGGGTAGCAGTGGTAGACTTCCAACTTAGATTGTTATGTCGATGCTTCTCTAGTTATGTGGAACATTCTTGAAGGATGGATTGAAATTTCTTCTCATCATCCCATGGATCTAGTAAACATGTGATGCTTGAGCTACTATTTTGTATGTGCTATGATTTGTGCATTGGCATATCCTTTGTTGTCCCTCTCTTGACTTCATTTTCATGCCTAGCAAAAGACCTTCTTCCTTAGGCATTTCTTTTAGTATCACCTGCAGTCACCAAAGAATCAACATTAGTTTCGATAAATTTTCCTTAATAATTAACCCTTTCAAATCCCTTCATTTTCATTTAAGCACAAGGTGATGATAACATATTATGCCCAAGGCTATGAGGTAACTAAAATCATTAAGTTGTTCACATTATTTTCAATTATTATTAGTTACCATGATGTTCGAAAATAGGATGTTAGAAAAATTTCAAAGTGGACATCCCTAGCGCCCATGACTAATAAGCATAACTTTGGAAGCACATGAGTTTTCAAATAATTGAAACCAAAGGTTTGATTCAGTAGAAGGCCAAAAAATATTGAACTTGAAGGATATTTTAACAAAAAAAGTATGAAAAAGTAAAAAAGTAATTGAAAGTGATGAGAAGTAGTTCCAAATTTACGCATAAATTCAAAGAAACTACCATTAATATTCTAGAAGATGTGAAGGTTAGTTCAAAGCCATGATCAACAAAAGTTCAAACTGTCATTGATGTTCTAGAAGATGTGAAGGATGAGAGGTGTGAGGTGGTGATCCTTCAAAAGATGTCAATCCATGATGATATTTAGGAAAGTGGTAGTAGCGATTTGAAGTAGAGGACATAGAATCAATTGGAAAAATAGATTGTTGAACATAATATCCATACAGTTTTGGCTGGTAGTAAGGGTAGGGCTGGCTTGATGATGGCTTCCCCCATGATTGTGGGTTTTGCCACTACGATTGATGATGGTGTTGAGGCTAGTAATAAGTCCCCCTAAGATAGTATGATTAGTTGTAGGATTATCTATGATTACCTTCTAATAAAGGTAATTTTCTAGACATTTGCTTTTGTACAAACTTGGGATTCAATGCACAAGCCCAATACTCCTGTAGATGTGACATGATTGGGCAATAGCCCTTTGGATGGTCATATAAGTAGATTTCACATCCATCATCTTCTTATGTGGTTATGTCTATAGCCTCTTCTTCTACAACCAATTTTCCTCCTAGTTGTTTCTTTGTTTTTCTTCCTTTGTTTATTGTGATCACCTATTTCATTTTGTGCTAACTTCTCCTCTACATTTTCTACAAAATTTGTAGCTTTTTCATTTATCCACTATGAAATCCTATCAAGCCTTACCTGGAGTTCATCAAGAGATTATTGTAGTGGCAAGCTTTGATGTGAAATCACCTCATCAAGAGCTTCCTCTTTTTCCTTTTCATAGAGATGGACCTTCTTCTTTTTAAGGGTTGGGTCCTACTGATATTTCTCAACATTCTCCCATTTATATAACTCTCCTTATTCTTTTGCCACACACTCCATTAGCTCTCGAATCTAATGGATTGGTAGCTTTTATAATTGACCTGAAGCATACATCCCAAGGGTCTCCCTCATTTCATTATGGAGCACATCTAAGAGGTGGAAAAATTACTCTTCTTGAGAGAAACCATGGCCTAGACATTTATTCAGTAGAGAATAGTATCTATCTAGGGCCATATCCAATGGCTTATGTTGTTCTTGTTTCCATCCTTAGATTCATTTCCTTAGGTTGGACACCATCGCATATGTTTGGTATTTCTCATTGAAGAGTTCTAGCGTTATGAACCATTGATGGATTGAATTTGGTTTCAACGATCTATACCACATTTTAGTTTTATCTATTAGTGTTCTAGGAAAGAGCTTAAGCTTTTGCCACCTACTTTCAATGTTTTGTAAAATGCAGGCATTATGGAAGGCTTGCAAATGATGTTGTGGATCATAATTATAGCCTCTAGCAAATTTAGGGATGCCATTCATATCAGTCCTTTTGATGCAACTTTCCTTGCAATGCTTGTGGGGTATTTTAACTAGCTTTGTGATTTGCATCATGCTCTTAGTGGCCAATAAGGGTTTACTATCATCAGACATGTTGTGGTGAAAATTTCTATTTCTATTTCTCTGATTGTGATGATTTTCTCTATGCTCATTTTGATGTCTTTGATTTTTCCCTTGGTTTCGATTTCTATCCTTATTTCGATCCCATAGTAAAGCTCTATCTTTATACCCGTGTTCATCTTCGTCAAAATTAGACATTGAAGAGGAAAAGGAAGATGAGAAACTCAGAGAGTCATCATGGATACTATAGTTTTCCCCATGATCCCTTGATTTATCTTTTCCAAGTTTTGAAGAGGTCCTAGCCCTTAAGGCCTCCTCGACAACGGTGCCAATGATGAGTAGTGAGGTACCCCCTATGCCCAACCATATGGATCACAAGTGTTCATGCATGATTCGATTGAATTCCATGGATGGGACTATTTGTCACATCTAGATCATTATGCCTTGATTATAGTTCGTTGTCTTTCCAGTTGGACTAGTGGTAACTTTGTCACATATGGTTTAGTCCAAAGTGAGACATATGATTCTTGATGTTTTTTCGGCCTTATGTTACTCCTAATGATAATAAAGAAATCAATTATTTGAACTAATTAACAACAAAAAGTA
Organism: Gnetum montanum; assembly: GCA_015680685.1. Classification (NCBI taxonomy): domain Eukaryota; kingdom Viridiplantae; phylum Streptophyta; class Gnetopsida; order Gnetales; family Gnetaceae; genus Gnetum; species Gnetum montanum. The sequence continues at coordinate 55,718 of MNCI01026620.1, forward strand.
AAGTCTAAACTAGCCTACAGGTGATGAGTGTCCATCCCTAGCTTGCCATACACATCTTAAACCCACGTATCCACTACTAGAATTACTAAGGGCTATGTTACTAGGCAAACCAAGTAATAACATTGCTAGGATTACCAAGCGAATACATGTTTACACTCGAACCTGGTCATGCTCATTTTGCTAATTCATTAATATGCATGGAAACATAAATATTAACTAAGTACATGAAATGTAAATTGCATGGAAAGTAAATTAATCTAAGTCAAAGTGTTGTATGAATAAGAATCAATCTTGATCTTATTGTCGTTCATGGAATGTGTCCAGGTACATTGTCATTCGAATAAGACATCGTACAACTAACTCAAATCTACACTATCGACACTCACTGATTGTTCTCTAAGACTACAAAATAAAACTGTAAGAGTTTGACCACTCTACTGATGAAAGAATGCCAATACACAGTAAGAGGATGTGTATTCATAGGAAAAAATAGATACTGCGTCGATGGGGCCTCGTCAACTCATCATTTACATTGACACAGCCGTGTCAATGAGGCCTAGTCAACAGGGCCAAGATATCAGGGCTAAGATATCGGATCCAACCAAAAATTGACTTTTTATCAAATATCCCAACCAACTAATGATTCATCAAGATCCATATCAACTATTCTACAAATTCATATGTTAAAATCACATCTAAGTAGCACACAACATAATGCTACAGTTCAAATACATAAATTCTAAAGCCACACATAAAGCATAAATACATATTGAATAGTTGTTCTTCTACCCTAATCTAATGTCCTTACTAGCCACATCACCTATGTTAAACACATCGCACAGGAATAGTGTGTATAATCATGTTAGTTAAGCATGTAAAGATATCATAATTATAACATAAATGTTAAAGCATCAAAACATATAAAGTACAATAATGACAAACTAACTCACTCTAGATAACCTTCCAATCCACACATAATATATAAATCGTAATCATACATCCATACCCAATGTCTCGAAAAGGGATGCTACAACTTAGAATAGGATTGAATGGAATTTCATTATTTCTTATCTATATAAACTAGGATTTGGTGATTATTTTATTTATGTTGGTTGTACCCTATTCATTGATGCCAATGCTCCAGTTGTTACTAATTTTGAATTAAGTATTTTCTTTTCTATGGTCAATTCATCAAGGTTGTCCTCTAAGTCCAAATATTTTTATTATTGTTATAGACTTACTTTTACATACTCTTCATTATGATCTATAAAGGAATATCATTAAGGAAATTTCAATTGATGATCACACTATGTAATTACTTAACATGCACTTTGTAGATTATTCTTCTTTAATGATAAAAATTTTTCTACAACATATCAATACTCTTTTAGTTAGAGTGGAGGATTACTAAATGTTATCCAACTCTCGGATTAATTGGCAAAAATACACTATTTATTATAATAGTAATATTGATGAGTGAGTTACTCTCAGGCCTTAGAAAATCTTTAATAAAAATTTTATTTTCAAAATTTTAGGAATATCTTTTACTTTTAAGCATAATCTTACTTTTTTGGTGGAATTATGTGGTTGATAAAAATTAAAAAAAGCTTGATAAATGAAAAAAAAAGCTCACTATTGTTGGCAAAGTTTTATTTATTAAGCATATGCTTCAATCAACTCATGTTTATTACTTCAATATTAGGCTCCTTTGAAAACTTCTTATGATAAAATTGATTATATTGTTCATTTATTTCTTTGGTCTGAAGCAACATAGAAAAGGTTTTTCTCTAGTTGCTTAGAATAGTTCCATTAGTAGTAAGAAAGATGGAGGACTTGGCCTTATTAATTATTATAGCCAAGGCATTTCTTATTGACCTTTTGATATGCCAAAACCTTGAGAAATGGAGAATTTGTTAGTGTGTTTGTGAGAACTTGCAGGTCTAAGGAAGGTGAATATAACATATTAAGGAAACCAAGACAAGAGAAAGAATTAACAAACTAGAATGGTAAAGTCCAATAAGAAGATGTAATGGTTTGAAAAAAATCATAAGGATATCATCCTAGATCCTAGAGAAGAAATTTTAAAGACTAATAAGATGTCTCACATTGCAACAAGACATCTCTATTGAGAAACTCTAGACTCAAGCAATATATCTTTACAACATAGGAAACATCTCAAGTAAAGAGAAGACATCTTGTGAAAAGTTAAGATGTCTCAGGTTTAGACAACATGTCTCACCTACAATAAGGCAAATACAATAAAATGTCTTAGGCTTGTAAAATATGTCTTGACTAGCCGTTGTGTGGATTTCAACAAACAGATGGAAAGAACAAGGCTATAAAAGAAAGATATCCTAAATGGGAAAATACAAGCACTATACAAGCAATTAAGTAATCATTATATACATTCTTTGAGGAATGTTGTACTTCATTTTTCTTAATCATTTGTTGTTATTGTGAGCTTAAAGCAAGGAATCAAAAGCTTAGTTAATTTTCTTCCTTGATCATTTTTATTTCTTATTATAAGCCTCAAGGGGCTAGATGTGCTTCTTAAGGGAAGACATTTGTTGAGCTTGTTGAAACCTTGAGGGATTGGGTGTGTTTCTAAGTGAAAATACCCCTATCAAAGCTTAGAATTTTGTAAAGGTTGTGGTGCTCTTGAAACCATATTTTGAAGGAATAATGTTTAGAGGTGTGTAAGGATTCTACCCTCTAAATGTGCACATATCCAAGTTGGGAAACCACATACATCTATTGTGCCAGAATTGGGTCTTATTGGCTGGAACTTATTCAACCCCCTTTCTAAGTTATTGATCTTCATTTTTCTTACTACAAAATGTATTGCAATGTGCATAAAGAAACGATATTTAGATGCTCATTTTAAGAAACCTAAGAATGATAATATTTGGTTTTCTAATAACTTTCTTCACTATCTTCCTTTTCCTTGGGCCATTTCTATTTCTAGTTCTTTAATTCTTAAATAAATTTGAAAGACATGGTGCAGGCTTAGTAAATATTGGAATTGCAATCATATTATAGTTTCAAAAAATATGCTTAAAAAATTAAACCATGGTAGGTTCTATTTAATGAAGGAGTTTGGGCTACTAATGCATCTAGATTATGTACCACTTTGAGCAAATTTGGTATCATTGAAGTTTCTTGTTTGCATATGCATGATAGATGGATTACTTGAAATGAAGATTCTAGCCTCTCTGGTTTGAATAGAAAGAATAAAAGCAATTTTAAAAATTAATTTCTAATCCTAAAAATTTATTTAAAGTTGGAAATAGTTTGCATTAGGCTTTTCCAAATATTTTTTGGAAGGGTGGTAGATATATTTCTTATTTTAATTCAATATTTGGTTATAAGATTATTATAAAAAATAATTTTATTCATAAAAAATTTAATAAGACTTGGAAAATGCAATTATCATCATACTTTTGAAGAGAAAAATTAAAGACATTTGGAGAGCTTCTACATTTCCTAAAATTCGTATTTTTTTGGGTGTCTTATTCATCAAGGTCTTCCTATTGACACCCATCTTAAACATATGAGAAATGTTTCTCCTTAATGTCATTTTTTTGGCCGAGAGGCCAACTTGTTCGACAGGATAAGGGGGGAGGGGGAAGTGCATTTGTCGCCCTCCAAGTAACGTCGTCCATATCATGCGCCACATAAGATCCCACAAAATGGGAAAAATCATGAATCGAAGAGCCACACATTTTTGTATTCCCGTTGCCTAGAATGTGAACCAAAGAGCCATAGCTTTTTGAATTCCCACTACACACATAAAAAGGCCAAACATAACCAGATGCAAAATGGAAATGGGGATGGAAATGAGAATTCCATTTCCATTCTGTATCCGTATCTATCTCCATCTGCAACTACTACTGTAGGCCACCTAGCCCAACTGTACCAGCTTCGATGATACCAACTTTGGAGCTCCACTAGAGTCCTAGAAAGGCACCTACGATGGTGGCCCATGCTTCAACTACAATAACAAGCTCATTGACATGAGCTTCTTCAAACAAGGCAGTAATAAGGTAGTAGGCCAATAGGTTGTTACTACATCCTCGCTCAACACCAAGGACCACAACATGCACATGTCATCAACAATCGTTGGAAATGCCGTGGTCAACACCAACATGATCAGCTATGCAAATGGCACTACCTGTAGCATGACCTGGCTTGCAAAGATCGCTATCTATAAGGTCTGGTGGGACTGTGGTAGCTTTAGCTCCAACATCCTTATGGCCATGGATGCCACTCTGTCTGACGACATTAACATGCTTTCACTCTCACTTGACAACAACCCATAGCAATACTACACCAACTACATTGCCATCGACACCTTCACCACTGCAGTCAACTGCTACGTCTTTGTTGCTTGCTCGACCAGAAACTCCAAACACAGCGCTGACATCACCTCAAATCTCTTACCTTGGATCATGACCATCATTGCTAGCACCCTCAACCATGACTTCCTAGCCATCACAGTGCTCACTGATGGTAGCAAGTATGTTGGAACCTCACTCTACTTTGGGGAACTACTATTGGAAGATCCAAATCTTAGACTCATCTATGCTAGAAACACCAACTTTGATGGTGAAGAAAACATGAACTTCTACACCTATGGTAGCTTGGACCCTGGAGGTAGAGGAGGTGTGAATCATAATACAAATTTTTTTATAATAGCTAAAAGATCCCTTCATTTAGGTTTCTTTTTTTTTTGATAAAATTTATATATGAATTAGGTCAATATGTTTCTTGAGTAGCTTTTTCTGAATGCATGTTTTAAGCATAAAATTTTGTAGGCAGGGGCAGGATGAGGGATAGATCTAGAGACATTCAAGGAAATATGGTAATGGTTACAATTGAAGTTGCAGCCTAAAGGGAAGGGTCTTATAAAGTTTCTATGTCAACAATAGCCTTTAGTTATTAGAATATCTTTCTAGAAACAAACTTTCTGCCAGTTTTTTATGTGTATTTTTGTTAATTTTTTATAGTGAATTGTAACATGTTGAACATTATATTTTGATGATTTTGTGCAATTTTCATAGTTTCACTTCAAGCTAAGCTCTTCTGTCATCAATGCTTAGCTTGTTTTCCTATACATTTGCATTCCCAATGCAAAAACATTCCAAAGTTTTGTTTTGTTCTTTTTTCAATGCTTTCTGAAGTGGTAGGGAATTCTGAAATTGTAATTTTCTGCTACTATTTTGATTAATCTTCTTTTGCTACACCCTTTTTCAATGTAAAGGAACATTTGTAAGTTCATTTTCTCTTTATCTCATTGTATATTTTGTGTAGGTTTTATCATTTCTATGGTTGTGCTTTGAAATTTAGTAGTTACCATGGAGTAGATGCATTTAGTTGTTACGATTGTAACTGCTCTTTCATTTGCAATATGCATTTTAATAAAATGCAAAAGTGTTAGTGATGGGACACGATATCGCGTACGCGATATCATGATCGTCACGATATCGCATCCCTCGCGATATCGTTTATGCGATATCGCGTACGCGATATTATGATCGTCACGATATCGCATCCGTCGCGATATCGTTTATGCGATATCGTCTCTTCCTCTGCGATATCGTGTATGCGATATCGCAGTCCACCGTCATATCTATAAATAAGAGGCTACTTCCCCTTATTTCCTCATCTTAGGCTAGAAGTAGGGAAACTCTGGCAAATTGATCACTTCAAAGATAGAAAATTTTCCATGTGCCTGTAGTAGGAGTCCCCAAGTGAACGGATCTTTATTCAACCAACATTGTACCTAAATGCAAGTTGTGTATGGCAATAAAGACAAGCTTTGTGGATAAACCTTGCAGTGCATGGAATAGGATTTTATTACTTGTTATTTATTACATGTTATTTATTACCTATAGTAGCGCGAAATGAGTATGACTTGATTACGAGCATTTACGGATGTGTATGGATAATCAAGGAATGGATGCTCATCGTGATTAGATTCTCTCTCACACTTATCTCCTAGTAACACGAGATGAGTATGACTTGATTACGAGCATTTACAGATGTATACAGATAGTCAAGGAATGGATGCTCATCATGTTTAGGCTAGTTAGGTCCCTTAGTACAACCACTTCGAGCATGTGCGTTACGCGTGGGATCCCAATAATGATTAGCGTTTGGTAACCACGGTTGCATAGGTTCAGGGTGTGTATGGTAAGTGGGAACGGATGCTGATGCTAGGTAATTTAGACTTAGTGCATTAGTTAGAGTTAGTACTTAGTTTCTCAATCCTTTCCTCATTAGCATAGAAGTCATAAAACATAAAAGACCATAAAAATCATATACCTCAGACTTGCTTAACCATACACCGTGACAACTACAAGTAAGCCTAGGAAGACAATGAATAATTAACCCTAAGTGTTCCATGGGGTGTGTAGGCACTTAGTCTATGGAGTTCAACTGAATTGTGTGTGAAAACGCTCATATTCGTATGGTTGAGTGTAGGGGTATCTTGCCACTCATCATTGGCACTGTTGCCAGGGACTAAGTGTTTGTGCATCGAATAGAACATAAAGGAAATCACTCACATCGTTGAGAGCCTAAACGAACCTTCAAGTTAATTAATTAAACAATAATTTATATAACGGTAAAATAGCACATCGATAGAAATTTCTCACAAAAGCAATTCACCATCTAGGACTAACACTAGAGACAGTCGGCAACATACAATACATAACCAAAATCAGCCAAGTCCTAAACAATACAAGATAGTCTATACTCATCCCGATGACTATATTTTGGACTTTACCTTTATCCCCGATCAAGATGAATAGCTGCGATGGGGAGATCTACAAGGTAACATTGTATTACCCCCAGATCGATCAGTCCCTAACATGCTCTTCTGTGCCTTGGCATAGATTTGCATGCAAGAACTATTTACTGAATATGTTGCTAAAGACTTTGAGATGAGGGATTATCATCCCAAAAATGCACAACGTATGACGGACTTAAGGTAGGAGAGTCAACATACACTGTTGAAGGGCAAAGCCCTACACGTTCTTAGCGAAATAGGAGACAAGAAACCCCTTATAATGGGTTCTTTAGCAAATGATGTTTCCCCTCCTAATGAACATAATGATGAGGGTAAAGGTAAGAAAGAAGAAAGACCTTGATAGGAAAGTCGAGAGAGAGGACAAGGGCAAGGATGTAGGGAGAGTAGGAAGCCACGAAGACATCACAGGCATCATGAAAGAGATGATCATGATGAGCCCCTACTCACAACCCGAAGTATGCTTAACATCACAGAGGCTGTTAGGATTCCAACAAGGCACCAAAAGGATAGTCGAATCAAGCGTTTAGATATGAATAATATCCCACGTATTGAAGGGGGATATAATGTTGATCCGCAGCATCATTTACAAGAATTCCACGATGCCTGTGCCTTGCAAAATATAGAAAATGAGTGGCAAAAACTTAAGTTATTCCCAAGGACACTCATCAAAGAAGCAGAGAGTTGGTATTGGTCCTTAGAATTGGAAACCATTAGGAGGTGGAGTACGATGCTAGAACTTTTCAACAATAAATATCAGACGTACTCTAGAGTATCCCATCTGCGTAAGCAAATCCAAGGCTAGAAACAAGGTACTTATGAATCCTTGGATGCTACCATGACCTGCTACTATACATTGTTACATCGTTGCCTAGGCCATGGGTACGCTCAGCAGGATCAACTTCGCCACATTGTGGATGGGCTAAGGCATGAAACGAGAAAATCCTTGGGACTTATGCCCAAGGGAAACTATCACAACTTAGAGCCCATGAAGTACAATGCTTGTTGGACCAAGTAGCACAAGAAGAGGGTGAACTATGTAAGAGGGAAAAGTTGGAAGAATACAACCATGACCCCTCCCTTCAAAAGAAGGGAGTGAAATTCTGTGATGAGGAGGATGAGTCACCACTCGAAGAGTTGGTGAACCGAAAAACCTTGCCGATCTAAAATTTAACAACTGAGGTATTGAACAAGGTGGAACAAATATGGGATTCCTTAGACTTGAGAATTGCAATAGTCTTGAAAATCGTAGAAGAGTCTTAGGAGGAACGAAGTAGTGACAAAGGTAAGACAAAGTGGAGAAATTCAAGCCCTGCACATAACAAGTGTAAGGGGAAAATTCCTATCTCTAATGAGGCTGTGAACTCTAACATAGACGATGATGGTGGATGTGAGATTTGCCACTATGACCATCCTAAGGGATTTTGTCCAATTATCTCACATCTACAAGAGTCTAGGGTGTATACACTAAATCCAAGACTCAACCAACAGCAAACACCCCGAAGGTTACTTTATCAACAAGGTAACCCAAGTTAGTTCCACCAACCACTAACATACTATCCAAGTGGAACTCCTCCATAGCCCATTGAACAGCATCAGAAGTGGCAATACCCACAGTCATGGGGGATGCCACCGCCAACACAACAGTACCCCTACCGGTAGCTTGATCCTTATGGTTATTATGTGTAACAACTAGTTTCTCCAAGTGACTCTATAGGTCACACAACTCCCCAACATCACTACCAAGTTCAAGAGTACTTTAGGAGGACTCCTCCTCCGAGAGGCATCTCACAATCATCCCATCCTCCAACTCCATCCGCACCTCTTCCACCTGTAGTTCCCATACAACCTGTTCCAATAATGCAAGGGGAACTCCCTACTCAACCGCAACAATGTAACACTGCGAGAACTGTCAATATTCAACTTTGTGCTGGTTCTGGCAACTATACAAAGAAAAGGCCTTTCTTCAGAACTAGAAGCCTAAACAAACTCTCGCAACAACAAGCGGTTGAGTACATATATATGCCTCCATCATCTAAAACTTCGGAGCACCATTCAGTCCAAAAGAACTGTACACATACGGTTATGTTAGCACATACCGTAACCGACTGGATCAAGATAGGCCACCTTCCCAGGAAACTATCTGACCCTGGGAGCCCCTTAATTTATTTGCAAATTGTTAAGAATGCACCACATCAGGCTCTTCTTGACTCAAGTTTTAGAGTCAATTTAATATCATGAGAAATGTATCAAGCCTAAAACTTGCCCCAACTTAAGAAGAGTAACATTCAACTGGAGCTAGCTGACTAGTCCATCACCATTCCCTTAGGATTGGTGGAGGACATCATCACCACTATGTGTGGGTGGTCATACCCAGACAATTTCCTAGTGATTGAAATTAACAACGAAGGGGGCTTCCCAATTATAATGGGAAGGCCATGGCTAAGTATAGTAGATGCGTACCTAGGGATCCGTGATCTTTCCTTGCAGATATCTAAGATAAGTATTTATGGAAATATTGAGAAGAAGAAAGTTCCATGTATCACATACAGTGACACAGAGGATGATGACATGGAAGAGTGTTCAACATTGCTTCCATGTGAGCAGTGTGCCCAAGAAACACAAATCCAAAGGTGCCTATATGTACCAACCACACTAGTAGTATACACCCCATGGTTGACAGCTACTAGAAGAAGCAAACTAATATGCATGAAACGAACTAAGGAAACTCATGCTAACAAAGAAGGCATAGATACCTTAGAATATGAGTGTCACCAACTTCCACCCTTCAACCTAAAAACATCAATGGGAAGAAGTTGGACACTTTTGCAAAATTTAAATAGATGTTCATTATTTCGGATCTCTCCCTTACAATTCAGTCATGGGGGAGATGGCCACCTATGCTAACCATTGGAGGTCTTCAGTTTTTTTTAGTTTTTTTTTTACATATTTTTTTTTACACATTTTTGTTTTACAAGTTTTTGTCTTACACATTTTTATTTTTCATGTTTTTGTTTAACACATCTTTGTTTTACAATGATGAGATGCAATATGCACAAGCCGCGATATCGCGTACGCGATATTGCAGCCGCCGCGATATCACATCCCCTGCGATATCATGTACACAATATCACATCGTCCCCTGCGATATCGTGGTCCACCGCCAAATCTATAAATAAGAGGTGACACTCTCCTCATTTGAAAGAATAGGCTAGAAGCAGCAAAGCTCTAGTGGATTGATCACCCCAGAGATAGAATATTTTTCATGTGCCCACAGTAGGAGTCCCCCAAGTAAACGGTTCTTTATTCGAGCAACTTTGTACCTGAACACAAGTTGTGTACAGCAATAAAGATGAGCTTTGTGGATAAACCTTGCAGTACATGGATAGGTTTATTTAATGTTATTTATCACTTTGAGCATTGACGAATGTGTACGGCTAACCAAGGAATCAACTACTCATCGTGATTAGATTCTTTCACCCTTATCTCCTAGAATGTGGGACAAGTACAACTTGATTATGAGCATCCATGGATGTGTA
>MNCI01026620.1:89642-121018 GCA_015680685.1 Gnetum montanum
CGGAGTTCGACCAGATCATGCGTGTGACGCTCGTTTCGTATGGTTGAGTATAGGGGTACCTCGCCACTCATCAGTAGGTGACCCATGTGGTCTCACCAACCCAGCAATTTGAGCACATGAGTATGCACATAAGCTCCTAATCACATAGATCAACAAGGTACATGACTTTCAACATGGTACAAAAAGAGGTATATTAAGATCCTCTATCAATTTTTGAAGTTCTCTTTTCTTTCTCATCTAAATCTTTATCTCTAGTACTTGCATCTTCAATTTCTTAGGCTTGTAGAGAACATGAAACACATAAATACCCTAGATAATTTTTGACAATCCTTTCTTTAGGGTATGATGTGTGGAATGGTCTTCATATTTGTTAAATCTTTTTCATTGGATGCTTCTTCAATTTTGATGTTCGAGGCTTGAGGCTTAAAGTTTGAATTCTTTGTTATATTTAAGTTCCTATCTTATCACATGACTTCTTCAGTGTGATTGAGGCTCCACTTAACTCCTTCACTTTTCTTTTAATTTAGGTGGCTTGGCTCTTGGACCTTAGCCATTTTGGGTCATATGCCACTTGGGCTACAACATGACCTCTTTGGGTCAATACACAATGCCTCTATGGGCTACAACATACAAGGCTTCTTTAGGCCATTACAACTTGCCAACTTGGGCTAGAGCAAAGAAAGGGGAAAATGAGATCTCTTGAAACACAATTTGAGGACTCAACTAAGGAAATAAAGGAGTCAATACATTTATGTCATTATGGATTACATTAGCAAAAGCTTGAAGACACAACAATTTTAGCCTCATTTTGCTTATAACATAATTTTTTCTCTCATCAGTTGATGTTTCTCCTTCACTTATCTCCTCATAGGCTTGATGCTTTTTTAAAAAAAAGAATTTTGGTGTCTCTAATTTTGTTGGGCACTTTTGGGGAAGAGCCTTTATTGTGGACCTTGATATAGCGTTGTGGCCATGCATGGGACTTTGAAGCCTCTTTTAACATATATGGGTCATTTGGCCTTTTTCTTTTTGTTAAGGCTTTATAGTTTTTTGAAATTTATGGCACCATAGCCATTATACTAGGCTTACAATAACAAGAAGAGAGTGAGAGAGGAGGAGAGAAACAATGTGTGGCCTTTGGGCTTTCAACGTAGCATGCCCTTTCAACAAACTATCTAAACCAAACTAATTCATTTTCAATAATGGCTCACTTAAACATTCAACAAAGCATATATTGCCCTCCTTTAATTTAATAATTTTTGCTTTGATGTGGATTGACATGGTTTGCCATCTTTGATCAACTTTCACATGACCTGCACTTTCTTGAATTAATTCAACCAAAAAGTAAAAAATGCCACCTACCACTATGACTTTCAAAGTTTTAAGTTTCTTTAAAAGATAATGTAGTTACCACCAAAAACATGCAATGCTTTTTTAAAAAAAATTATATTTGTCATCTTGACTTTGTTACCATCTTTTCTTGACGATTTTTTGTGGTTTGCAACAACTTTTTCACATGGTCTATGTAACACTTTTCAAAAATAGCAACTAGAAATGTTAGTGCCACTTGTCACTACATGTTGTAACACTCATGGAAACCACAAATTAGGCCTGCATGCATCTAATCTTGCCTCATATGTCGTTCAACATCAACTTCTTTAGGTGTCCCACAATTGTGATGGAGTCTAAGTTGATGGAGTTCATGTGGGAGCTAGTGGCCAGTTGCTGTTGAAACCTAGATACTTTACATAGGGTAACCTCCCATGCAAAGGAAAAGGTACTTGTGGAGCTTGGCTTGTTGATGCATGGCCACATTTTGGAATGCCTGCAGGGCCTTTACATTTGAAATTGTGCTAATCCTATGTTTGAACATGTCACCAGATGACCTCCTTCTCTCAATCTTGATGCGCTAGATGATATTCATGAAGGGCCACTCTCCATCAGATCAAACTCTATCACAATCATGGGACTCTTGCAGAACTTCATGTCAAATGACACACAAGGCAAGATTGGATGCACTCAACTGTGATGTGTGGTTGCCATGAGTATTGCAGCACATAATTGTAGGTGGTAGTAGCATTGTTAGTTGCCAACTTTGAAAAGGTTACGTAAATCACGTGAAAAAGTTGTTGTAGACCACAAACATTTGTAAGAAAAAGATGGTAGGTATAAATATTTTTTAAAGAAACTTAAAACTTTCAAAATCAAGGTGGTAGGTATCATTTTTTATATTTTAGTTGAATTAATTCAAGAAAGGGTAGGTCATGTGAAAGTTGATAAAAATGACAGCCATGTTAATCCACATGGTAGCAAATATTATTAAATTAAAGAAGGACGATATATGTTGTGTTGAATGTTTAAGTGAGCCATTATCAAAAATGAATTATTTTGTTTGAGGTAGCTTGTTAGAAGGGCATTTTATGTTGAAAGTCCAAATAAGGTTGAAGGGTTTTTTGTGTTTGGTGACCTTTATTTTTATTCTTGTTGTAATCCACTAATGATGGAAAATGTGTTGACAACCTCATTACCCTATGTTTTAGTTCTCAAATTTGTGTTTCTAGAGGAAATTTTTTCTCTCTTTATCTCTCACTCTCTTCTTGTTATTGTAAACTAAGTTTATGGCCCATGGTGGCATAAATTTCAAAAGATTGTAAGGCTTTAAAAAAGAAAAAAAAGGAAAAGGCAAAGAGACCCATAGAGTTTATTGTGGCCACAACCATATATTAAGGTCCACAATGGAGGCTCTTGAAAGCCGAAAAGTGCCCAATATAATTAGAGGCACCAATATGTTAAAAAAAAATCATTTATGCTAAGAGGATATATGTGAAGGAGAAACATCATTCAGAGGGGAAAAATTATGTTATAGGCAAAATGAGACTAAAAATGTTATTGTGTCTTGGAGCTTTTGTTGATGTAAGCTGTAATGGCATAAATATATTGGCTCCTTTATTTCCTTGGTTGAGTCCACAAATTGTGTTTCAATAGGTCTCATTTCCCCTTTATTTTCTCTAGCCCAAGTTGGCAAGTTGTAATGGCCCAAAGAGACCTTTTACATTGGAGCCCATAGAGACATTGTGTATTGTTTCAAAAATGTCATGTTGTAGCCCAAGTGGCATATGGCCCAAAATGGCCAAGGTCCAAGAGACTAATGTGGCTCATAGATATCCAACTAAATTAAAAGAAAAGGGGAAGGAGTTAAGTGGAGCCTCAATTACATTGGAGAAGTCATGTGATGAGATATGTGCTTGAAAATCACAAAGAATTCAAGCCTCAAGCCTCAAACATAAAAATTGAAGAAGCCTATAGTGATGAAGATTAAGAAATATAAAGACCATTCCACACATTACACCCTAAAGGAGGGATTGATAAAAATTGTCTAGGATGTTTATGTTCTCGACAACCATCAAGAGATTAAACACAAAAACCCTATATATACCGCCAAACACTTTGCATTTTTTTTGGTCATTTGCTCATAACGCTTGGGGAGTTTTTGAAATTTTTCAAAGCCCAAAACCTTCTAGAATCCATAAATTTGCAACCGTTTATCCAAATCACTCTGTTTTTTGACCCCTGCACTTACTAGAGGTAAGATCTTTATCATGGGGTTCACAAACCTTAAGGTTTTTGATAAAAATTTTTGAAAATTTTTCTAACTCCCCCAAAGGGATAATAACCTTAATAACATATAAACATCTATTTTCTTAATAGTTAACCCTTCCAAAAACCCCTGGGGTGATTTACTAACAAAAACACATGAATGAAATGATAATTGGAGTAATTAAATCACCCATAATCACAACTTAGCCAAGTGTAACCATCCTTAAGAGACAAAGGTATCTCAATTACTTTAAGGTTATATAATTATTGCTAACCCGTGGTCTCATTGTGATTATAGATGGCACCAAAAAAAAGTGGTCGTAGGAAGGAGAACCTTCTCAACCATAGGAGAAGTGGTTTAGAGTTGGAAAAGACCAACAAGAACAAGTCCAAGAACTGTCGAAGGCAACCCATGTAATGAGACCTCTTCATGAGGAGCCCAAAGTGGAATCTATCCAACAGATTCCAAAAGAAGAAGTGCCTACTAAACAATCATAGTGAGGAGAAGTGCCTAGGCCCACACCAAGGCTTGAGGTCACTTTGACTCAAGCCTGCCTAGACATCATTAGGTCCTGAGAGACCCAACGATTGATTTTTTAAGAGATCAACTTTGGGCCATTCCTTAGGAAAGCTCTAGCAAATGTCAAGACTCAGCTACAAACCTCTCCCATGTGGCCAATATTCACATCCAGTGGGGAATGGTACATGGGAGACATATCTATTCTAGAGTCATAGAAGGCTAGGGTCCATTGTAAAAATCAAGGACATTTAAGTGTCCTACTCGGCAAAAGTGATTGCACAAGCACTTGGGTTGCCTAACATCGGGACACAGCTAGCAAAACTAATCTACTTAGAAATTGAAAAGTGCTTCAGAAGAAATGAACATGGAAGGAAGATCCTACCCTTTCCGTGCCTCATACAAAAACTCTGCAAAAGGGCAGACATCGTTCATTACTTCAATGACACCATCAAGCATACTCCTTTGGCCTTATAGTTCAAGATCATGAAAGATAAAATGTTAGCAATGGCCTAAGAAGAGGAGTGGCCACCACCACCACCCACTCAATAAGCAATTCCATAGGCCTACGCAACCATTGAGCATCTACAAAAAATCTAAGAATAGCTCTTGAGTGAACAAGAGCAACATGGAAGAACAAGTGGGGTAGATCCATCTGTATACCGACTGGCAATGAGTCACCTTAATGAGATGGCCTAAACAATTAGTTAGATGGAGAGGGGTGATCCAATTTTCTCTGCCCAATAAACACAGTTGCCTGTGAGGTCAGATCCCAACACTCAAGAGGTGACCATGTCCTTATCTCAATACCATCTATTTCCAAAAACCTCTAGGAATGCCACCACCTTCTTGGTGTGTTTGGAGGAAGGTGAAGGGGCAACTGTCACGGTGATGCAGCACCAAGGGCAAGAAACGACGTTTGAAGTGATTGTTGATCATGTTGCTGAAGCATTGAATGCACCTATGGTGTCTGTACTAGACATATCTACACTTCAAGATGTGCAAACGTTCATAGGCATGGTCAATGGAAAGCTAAACAAAGCATAGCATGAAGAATTGCTGAAATAACTTGTGGGAACCAAGCAACCGATTTCAAATATCTTTGATTTTCTAGAAGACATCATTGCAACATGGTCAAAGCTATTAAATGCAAGGGGAAAATGCATTATTTTGGAGGGGCAAGTTGAAATGGCTCAAGAACGAAACCAACACATGGCCGTGAAGGTTGTCAAACTATGTGCCCAACTTGTAGATCCTACAATCCTCAGCCCAGTAATAACAAGAGATAAAGCTTTCAAACATCTTCAAGAATGATTCTAGAAGGTTGAGGAAGAGGCAGTTATGGCCATCTTCAACCAATCTGTAGTTGAAGTAAAAATGTATGTAATTCAGAAGGACTTGATATAGATGCGCCAGGAGAACGAGACACTAACTACATAGAATTATCACTTGCAAAATGTTGATGCATAGAAAGATCAAATGCAAGAATTTATTCATCAATAGCAGGAGTAGCTTGCTAGGGTGAACACAGAATTGAGAAGATTGGCCATAGAAAATTGAAATTTGTGAATGAAGGAAGTGTGTGCCTTGCATCAGAAGTCTGCCATCGAGCTCACCACCTATAAAAATGATGTCCTCAAGTTTGAAAAAATTGAAAAATGACTATAGAGACTTGGTTGGCCTACAAAAAGAAGTCAACAAAAAGCACATTCAAATGAGAAAGGCGAAACTGAATAAAGCCCTCTAGCAACTCCAACAGGGAAGAGAAATGTGACAACCCATCATTGATGGGATCAATGCCTACAACAAAGTAGAGGTCCACATAAAGGAGTTGCAAATTGAAGAAATGACAAAATAGATGGAGTTGACCAATCTTTGATATGCAAACCTGGCAATGCTAACTGCTTGACAGTCATGGCCAGAGTTAAAAAAGTAAGTGGATAGCTCATATCTGTTAGACGAGGTAGAGTTCAAGCATCACAAAGACACCAAGCAGAAGCTTGAGACTGCAAATGCTAAACTCGAAGTTCTTAAAGCACGATTCAGCGATCAACGATAAATCATTGAAAACCTAGCCAAACGGATGAATGACTACTTAGGAGTTGAAGGATATAGTTAAGATGTTTGACATTGAATGCAAATAGTTCACTGCTTGGTTCATCAACACAAAGGAGCTATTTCTAGCAATCCTGTGTCCCTGGGATGTGCCTGTTCTAACCCACATTGGTGAAGCTGCATGGGCGGTGCACAATCCCATAAGTAAGGAGGAGAAAATGAAAGCACCATAGGATGCTTTTTGCCTCCCACCTAAAGTTACAATAGCAGTAAGACAACTACAGCCACCTCAATCGTCACCAGTGCATGAAGTCGGTGAAGGTTCCTCGGAACCTCAAGAGTCACCACCACTTGGAACCGTCTAATCTTCTACAGCACATTTCACTCCATTAAGGAATGTGTTTTCTGATTTTGAAGAGTTATGTCATGGGGTTCAATTTTGTGTCTTGAATATCATCATTTTTTATAATGTGTTGATCTGTACACCTGGGCACTCAATTTTTTGTCAAGTTAGTCAATTTGTTTTGTTTGAAAGAAGTTAATCAATAATCCCATAGCTTCCCTAATTTTGTAAACGAACTCAAGGACAAGTTTTTATTCAGTTATGGGGGTATGATGAGTCACTTTCAGTTGGCTACATTACCTCATCGACACAGGCTTGTCGACTGAGCCTCGTCAACAAGCCCTAGTCAATGCATCTTATCATGCGTCAACGAGGCCCCATCAACCTAGTGTTAATTTTTAGCTATAAATACGCACCTACTAGCTACATTTATGGTTTAAGAGATTGTAGTTGTAGCGAAGCTTTTGTAATTTTTTCATTTGAAAGTTAGAATTTTCTCCCAAGTGCCCGCAGCAAAAGTCATTGAGTGTACAGATCTTTATTCGAGCATTGTTGTACATGAGCACAACAATGTGTGCGGCAATAAAGATGAGCTTTCTGATAAACCTTGCAACATTCTAAATAGATTAAATATTTTATTTATGCATTTAATGTTTTTAATTATCTTTTAAATGTTTTCAATTATTTATTAAATGTTTTCAGTAATTAAGTTAATGAAGCAATTAAGTGAATAGATCAAACACATAAGTACAACCACTTTGAGCATAACACGTATTTGCTTGGTAATCCCAGCAACGTTATTGTTTGGTACGCTTAATAGTGTAGCGCTTGGTCCAACAATGGATACATGGGTTCAGGACGTGTACAAAAAGTGGGATCAGATGCTTACATTAGAATTAGTTAAATTCTAGTTAATTAGTTAATTTATTACTTTCATCTATATTTGAACAAAAAATGATAAAAACCATATTCCCTAATTACACTTAACCATACCATTGTACCTCACAAGTGTAATTGGGAAGACAACGATTGACCTTAAGGTAAGATTCACTTCTTAGAAGACTAGTGCACCAGAAACGATAAAGTCCATGAAATTCAACTGGATTGCACATGAACGCTTTGTGATTCATATGGTTGGGCGTAGGGGTACCTTGCAGCTCATCAACTATTGACCAAATGGTGTCAAATATGTGGTGGATGCTCACATATTTATAGGTAAATAAGGACACTGCATCAATGCATATGCATTAATACATATGAATTTGACAATCAGGATATGGCAATGCAACTAAGTTATTGTAGATGTGATGTAGCATTTGTGATATAGCATTTATGATATTGTAGTTGACTAATACACTTGAAAAATGATGCTTTATCATAGTTCAGGACATGTATGACAAGTTGGGAATGGACACTCATCACCTTTAGAATAGTTTATAGTTTATCTTCTTGTTGTTAATTAGTTTAATTAAATAATTAATTTTTGTGTTTTCATATAACTTAGTTATAGCTGCACAACATCAATAATCATATGCTATACTTTGTCCTGAACCATACATGATAAAGGCATGACTAATTTAAGTAATAAGATAGTGACTTATGATTAATACTTAATGATCTAGATAGTAGACTAATCTCATCCATAGAATTTGACCAGATTATATGTGGATGCTTGTGATTCATATGGTTGGGAATACGGAATACTTGCTACTCATCATTGCCATTGTTGCTAAGGATGCATCAATGCAACTACTTGTATGGAAGGGGATGCATCAATGAAGATGTGTTGATACATCTAGTTGTATGGAAGGGAATGCATCAATGAGGATGCTTCAACGTAGCTACATTATAGAAGATGTAACATAGCATCTGTGATATCATAGCCCACTAATACACTTGATAGATGATGCTTCATCATTTGAGTTATTGGACAAGCATCAACATGAAATTTTGTCAGATCTTCTTGGGGATGGAAGTTTTTACAATGGATAGAGAGTTGTGAAAGCAACAAAGAAAATATATGACTCTTGAGTTTTCAACCAAGATATTAATGGACTTCAATAACTTTTTTTGCAAGGAGAAAACTACCAAGATTTGCAGAAAGGTAATGGACACTTGCAACTCAAAACACATAGGAGAGATATAGATTTAGGGCAGGCACACCAATTTGATAGGCTTAATGTTTGTTGGGTTTTGATAGAAGCATATTCTTAGTTGAAATATGTTAATATTAGGATGAAGAACTCTTCACTTTTGCTAAGGATAATTTTTTTTTCTTAATTATCAAGAACAATGAGTGTGCAGTAGTATTTTAATGAGTCCAACTTAGTTATTTTTTATCATTTTTCCATAGAAGTCTCTTCTTCAAAGATGTCTACAACATTTTTTATGGAAGACTCAAATCTCATCAAGCATCTCATCAAGCATCAAGCATGTAAAAAAATATACCAAAGCAAACCCCAATGATTAGGCTAGTCAGATCTTTGTGGCTTTAGTTATTCAAAAAGATAACAAATATACAACAACAATCAAGTGGGTTGCAACCTACATAAAAAACAATCACTTTTTGAAAATATAAAATTTCAAAAGTAGTTTAAGTGGCTTGGTAGCTAACCAATTGCATTAACCAAAATTTGATAGAGTGGTCATGGGTCAAGTTTTATACTAGTTTTGAACATGTAAAATAGAAATGTTATGTTATAATTATTGTCTTTCAAAATATTTTAATAGATTAGAAAAAATAGTTAATTAAGAAGTATTGACTATATACTCTATATTTCTACACACAACTAATTTTAATATTATTTATATAGTTTGTTAAAAATCACAATATGATACTAGCTAGCAACTTTACTAAACGTAAAAATGGATATGGTTATCAAAAGACAAAAAAGTGTCAAGAACAATTATCAAGTATAGATTTGCAAAATAAATTATGAACGCAATATCTACCATAAGAAAACAAATGTAACAACCTTGAAACCTTCAAAATCTAGTAAATAAAATATCAAAACATTTAGGAGATACAACATACATCAACCTTACAATCCGACAGTATGGCACATGTTAACAACATTTACAATCTCGTACAAGTAACAATGTTTATACATAGTGAGATTCAGATGTAACACAAAGAAGAAAAAGGACTCTTAAAAATATTAATCATACTTACACATTGTTGAGAAAAATTATAGTGAATGGATAAAATAATTAAGCCAACTTCAGTAGATCTAAGGATCTATAAGAAAACATAGAAGTTTTACTAATCAATGATGAACCCAAAAAAAATAGTTCAATGAACAAAAAAATAAAAAATCTTCAACAAAAAAAGCTTTACAAACCTTTTCAACATCCACCAACAATTTGTACAAGTACCTAAATTTCATCGATGACATCAAAGTGCAAGAACAATCGCCAAAATCTTCAAAGTGTGTCAAGTAAAGTGCAATCTCTAGAACCTTCAAAGTTTGCCAACTAAAGCATAAGAGGACATAGGCTTATTATAGAAATAGAAATAACATTTAGAATAGAAGTATTATGCATTAACAATATCATATATATGAACTCCTTCGGTTAGTTCATTCAAGTAAATACTACCTATAAGAGTTGATCATTTATGTTCTCTCTTCAATGCAATTGTATAAATGTAATGTCAAAATAAATGAGCAAAATTTGAGCATTGAAAGTCATCTTATTATATATTGTGCAATGGTAAGATATTTTTGTTGAAAACACATTATGCTTTAAAAAATATTTTTCATACAATCGAAAAAAAATAATCCATTCCCAACATTGTTTCCTAATGGTTTTTCATTTCTAAAAGAAAAATCGTAAAACTATGCAAATTCTAGCATTTTTTCCATCTATTGAAAGTAGTGTAAGATCTTTCAAGTGTAATATTAAGTCCATGGCATCTTTGGGTCAAACTGGATAAGATAAGCGAAGTACATAGTGCCATACCTTAGTTTGTGGGTGTTTTAGTTTAACAAACCTGAGACAGTGATTTTACCTTAATGTTTTCACACATTAACCTTTCGAAGTTGGTTAACTTGGAAAGGTCATTTGATAGGCTCATCAACTCAACACAGTTAGCTATAGTTAATGATCTTAGATTTTGAAGAAAAGAATAGAACATAGATAGGAAATTCACAATGGGAATTTTATTCAAGCCGAGGTTGACCAAATTAATGAGACTCCTACAACTATTAGGTAGGATGCTTATTCCACTTTTGTTGATGCTAAGTTTTGACAATGTTGATAATATTGTTGTACTTTTTGGCGAGAGTCTTATGCTTAGTGCAACTATGTAAAAGCAATTTCTCCAACTTTAGAAACTGGCCTATGTCTTTTGGCAAAGTATTCAAAAGAGTGTAGTTGTTGAGTTCTACTATTTTCAATTTGAATAACTTATGTATGTTCTCTGGTCTCCAAGAAATTCCATAGCACCAACACTTTTAGACTAACTAGAGGGGCACAACTCAAGTATGAAGTCTTTCATGCCACGTGCTCTTAAAGTATATAAACTTGTCAAATGTTGCAAATTTTTTGGAAAAACACTTGTTTGATGAACTTGCTCACCAATAGAAAAATCCAAGGTATGTAGCTTAGTCAACAAACTAACTTTAGGGTAAACTCTTCAACCAAAAGTAGCCCTTTGTGGAGTTTCTTTAAATTTTTAGCTTACTGGCATAGTACTTGTACTGGCAACTATGTAAAAAATTTGGAACATAAAAATAGCTCCTCAGGTTTCTGAACCTTATCGAAATCATCTTTCAATGTCTTCCATTCATCCTCGCCTATATCCAATTAAAGTCTATTCAGGGATGAGGTAGACGGAAATTTAAAAGGTACTGTAGCAGTAATAACATCACCTTCACGTGATAGCTTTAGTAGAAAATAGTCTTGCAGCCAAGTCCTATTTTGCCAAATCCTTGGGAAACCCCATGTTCTTGCAATAGCTAATTTGCAAACATTTTTAAAATATTGTGGCATGTTCGATCCATCCAACAAACCCTTCAATTTGGAATAGCCAAAAATGGACAACATATTCAAGTGAGAGTTCTCAAATCACTGGGAAAACTAACAAGCTCTGAATAATTGCATACAATAAGGATTTTGAAGCATCTCAATGAACATATGCCAACAAGAAGTTCTTTGAGTGATGACAAATGCAATTTCTCAATTCTAAGCTAGAGAGATTGGTAAAACCTTCTAAACTTGTGAATGGAAATGCAAAATCCCCCATGCTCAATGATCCTAGGCCAATAAACGTGGTTTGGCAACATTTGAAGAGAAAACAAATGAAATTTCCAAGAAGTCTTATTAGTTGAACAAGCCTTGAAATTTCAAATTCAGGAAAAAAAATGAAGGGACCGACATTTGAAGAGATAGTAAGAGTAATGATACTTTTAAATGAAATTAGGGAGATAAATAGAGAAAGTTAAGATTTTTAAACATTTTTATTCTAGATAGAATACTTGTTGATCTCATCTAAAATCGTTGTCTTCAAAAAATCATAAACGATCACTTGATAATCTTTTGTCTATACCATATCCTTCTTCAACAAGCTTTCTTCGACTATCAAATCAACAATCTCCCAGTCAGTTTATCTAGAGTGGAACCAAAGCTTGCACAAACTATTGTAGATATCTAAAAATGCAATTTGGAAATTAATGTTCATTTTTTAAACAATTAGTAAAATATCAAGGATGGGCTCGTAGTGGCACGAATTAGAAGTAAGAGTTCCCCTATTCAATTCATCAATAATTTGGTTGTAGCATTCTAAGCTTCTCTTATCTCTAAGATGAGTTCCTATGAGATGCAAAAGAATAAGAATTCCACAACATAAGTCTCTAACTTTTTCCAACTTCTGCACCTCATTGGGGAATTGTTCTTGATCGTCCATAGAATCTATGGTAGTCTTATATAACAATTCCTTGGTGATGGGATGTGATATCACATGAGCCGCGATATCGCATCCTCCCCTGTGATATCACGTACGCGATATCGCGGTCCGCTGCCATATCTATAAATAAGAGGTGACACTCCCTTTATTCCATATCATAGGCATAAAGTAGCGAAGCTCTGGCAGATTGATCACTCTAGAGATAGAATAATTCCCATGTACCCGTAGTAGGAGTCCCCAAGTGAACAGATCTTTATTCGAGCAGCTTTGTACCTGAATACAAGTTGTGTACAGCAATAAAGATGAGCTTTGTGGATAAACCTTATAGTGCATGGATAGGTTTTATTACTTGTTATTTATTACATGTTGTTAGCGCGGCATGAGTACGACTTGATTACGAGCATTGAAGAATGTGTATGGCTAATCAAGGAATCAACTACTCATCATGATTAGGCTTTCTCACCCTAAACTCCTAGAACATGGGATAAGTACAACCTGGTTACGAGCATCCAAGGATGTGTACGGTTAGCCAAGGAACAGATGCTTATCACACTTAGGTTAGTTAAGTGCCTCAGTACGACCGCTTCGAGCACGTGCGTTACATGTGGTGATCCCAGTAATGATTAGTGTTTGGTAGCCATACTTGCATAGTTCAGGGTGTGTACCGCAAGTGGGAACATATGCTAATGCTAGGACTTAGTGCTGTAGTTAGAGTTAGTTTTAGCTTCTTCACCCTTTACCCCTTAGCATAGGAGAAAACTAGAAAATACCATAAAAATCATATACCTCAGACTTGCTTAACCATACACCATGACACATACAAGCAAGCCTGGGAAGACAATGATTAATTAACCCCAAGTGTTCCTTGCGGTGTGTAGGCATTTAGTCTACGGAGTTCGACCAGATCATGCATGAGATGCTTGTATTCATATGGTTGAGTGTAGGGATACTCACCACTCATCATAGGCACCGTTGCCGAGGACTAAGTGTTTGTACACCAATTAGAACATATGGAAATCTTTCACATTATTGTGAGCCTTAACGAGCCTTTGGGTTAATTAGTTAAATAAGAACATATATAACGGTGAAACAGCACACCAATAAAATGACTTCTTCTCATAGAGTTAACTCACCTAGGACTAACACTGAAGATAGTCAGCAATATACAACGCATAACCTAAACCAGCCAAGTCCTAAATAGTATAAGATAGTATATACTCATCCTAATGAATATATTCCAAACTTTACTTTTATCCTCTATCAAGATGAACAACTAAGATGAAGAGACCTGCAAGGTAACATTGTGTTACCCCCAGATCGATCTATCTCTAACATGCTTTTCCATGCCTTGGCATAGATAGGCATGACTGAATTATTTGGTGAATACGTTGCTGAGGACTTCGATATGAGGGATTATCATCCCACAGACACACAATGTAGGAGGGACTTAAGGCAAGAGAATCAACACACATTGTTGAAGTGCAAGGTCCCACATGTCCTTAGTGAAATAGGAGATGTGGAGCCCCTCATAATGAATTCCTTAGCAAATGATGTTCCCCCTCCTCATAATGATGAAGAGGTTAGGCATCAGTACCTTCGTTCAACTATACATACTTTGGGCTCTGATCCTTATGAACACCAACTGTTCACGGAAGGAGCAACCACTCACACTAAGGACGGACACTTAGATCGTTATAACGATCGAGGCCAAAGCAGCTGAAGAGAAGTTAAGAAACATCGCCATGATGATGGATCCCCTTCCTCTTCTCCTTCATCTCACCATTCACACTCTCCTTCCACATCCAGGCATAGCCATCATGAACACAATGGAGAGGGTAAAAGTAAGGGAGATGAAAGACCTCGACAGGAAGGTCGGGAGTTAGGACGAGGGGAAGGACATAGGGAGAGTAGGGAACCACCACACAAACATCATAGATGTCATGATAGAGATGATCATGACAAACCCCTACTCATAACCCAAAGCATGCTAGACATTACTGAGGCCGTTAGGATTCCCACAAGGCATTTAAAAGATAGCCGGATCAAGCGTTTGGACATAAATAATATTCCACGTTTTGAAGGGGGATACAACATTGATCCACAATATCACTTACAGGAATTCCACGATGCCTGTGTCTTGCAGAATATAGATAATAAGTGGCAAAAGCTTAAGTTGTTACCAAGGACACTCACCAAATAAGCAAAGAGCTGGTACCGGTCCTTAGAACCGGAAACCATTAGGAGATGGAGTACGATGCTTGAACTATTCAACAAAAAAAATCAAACGTACTCCAGAGTGTCCAATTTACGTAAGTAGATCCAAGGCTAGAAACAAGGTGCTTATGAACCCTTGGATGCTACCATGGCCAGCTACTATACATTGCTACATCATTTCCTTGGCCATGGATACGCTAAGCGGGATCAACCTCGCCACATCGTGGATGGGCTAAGGAATGAAATGAGAAGAACTCTTGGGACTTATGCCCAAGGGAGACTTTTCCAACTTAGAGCCCATGAAGTTGAAAGTTTGTTGGAACAAGTAGTGCAAGAAGAGGATGAGCTACGTAAGAGGGAAAGTGTAGAAGAATACAACCACGACCCCTCCCTTGGCAAGAAGGGAGTGAAATTTTGTAATGAGGAGAATGAGTCACCACTCGAAGAGTTGGTGAACCGAAAAACCATGCCGATCCAAAAGTTAACAACCGAGGTGTCGGCTAAGGTAGACCAAATGTGGGATTCCTTAGACTTAAGAATTGAAATAATCTTGAAAATCGTAGAAGAGTCTAAGGTAGAACAAAGTAGTGACAAAGGTAAAACCAAGCAGAGAAATTTAAGCCTTGCACATAACAAGGGTAAGGGGAAAATTTCTATCTCCAATGAGGCTGAAAATTCTGACACAAACAATGATAGTGGATGTGAGGTCTGCTACTATGACCATCCTAAGGGATATTGCCCAATTATCTCACATCTGCAGGAGTCTGGGGTGTATGCACTAAATCCAAGACTTAATCAACGACAAACACCCCAAAGGTTACCTTATTCACAAGGTAACCCAAGGCAGTTTCACCAACCACTAACGTATTATCCAAGTGGAACGTCATCGCAACCTATTGGACAACATCAGCAGTGGCAATACCCACAGTCATGGGGGATGCCATCACCAACACAAAAATACCCTTACTGGTAACCCGATCCTTATGGATATTATGTGAAGCCACCAGTTTCTCTAGGTGACTCTACGGGTCACACTACTCCCCAACGTCACTACCAAGTTCGGGAGTACTTCAGGAGGACTCCTTCTCCTTCGGGAGATATCTCACGATCATCTCATCCTCTAGCTCCACCTGCACCTCTTCCCCTGTAGTTCCCAAAAAACTTGTTCCAACAATGTAGGGGGAATTACCTACTCAACTGCAGCAACGTAACGCTGCGAGAGTTGTAAATATTCAGCATGTAAATATCCAACCAAGTGCTGGTTCCAACAACTGTACAAAGAAGAGACCCTTCTTCAAAACTAGGAGCCGAGACAAACTCTCGCAACAACAAGCAGTTGAGTACATGTATAGGTCTCTAACAACTAACCCTTCAGAGAACCCTTCAGTCCAACACCTAAGTACACAAACGGTTATGTTAACACATACCGTAACTGACTGGATAAAGGTGGGCCACCTTTCCAGGAAACTATCTGACCCTAGGAGCCCCTTAATGCATTTACAAATCACCAGAAATGCACCACATTGAGCTCTTCTTGACTTAGGTTCTGGAGTCAACCTAATATCAAAAAAGATGTATCAAGCCTAGAACCTGCCCCAACTTAAGAAGAGCAACATCCAACTGGAGCTGGTTGACCAGTCCATCACCATTCCCTTAGGATTGGTGGAGGACATTATCACCACTGTGTGTGGGTGGTCATACCCAGCTGATTTCCTGGTGATTGAAGTTAACAACAAAGTGGTCTTCCCCATTATAATGGGAAGGCTGTGGCTAAGTACCATAGATGTGTACCTAGGGATTCGTGATCTTTCCTTGCAAATTTCTAAGATGAACATTTACGGAAAGATCAAGAAGAAGAAGATTCCATGCATCGCATATAGTGATTCATTGGGTGATGACATGGAGTAAACGTCTCCATGTGAGAGATGTGCCCATGAGAGTGAGACACAAAGGTGCCTGTATGTAGCAACCACACAACCAGTAGTAGACACCGCGTGGTTGATAGCTACTCAAAGGAGCATACACATATGCATGGAACAAACTGAGGAGACAACTCATGCCAACAACAGAGGCATAGACACATTTGAACGTGAGCGTCGCCAACTTCCACCCCTCAACTTAAGAACATCAGTAGGGAGAAGTTGGGCACTATTACGAAATTCAAACAGGCACTCATTATTTCAGATCTCTCCCTTACAATTCAGTCATGGGGGAGATGGCCACCTATGCTAACCATATGGGGCCCTCAGTTCTTTTTAAGTTTTTGTTTTACACATTTTTGTTTTACATGTTTTTATTTTACATATTTTTGTTTTACATGTTTTTGTTTTACAAATTTCTTTAAATTTTTCTGTTTTTGTTTTACAAATTTCTTTAACCTTTCTTCTTGTTGTTTTACAACATCGTTGTATTTTTCCTTTGTGTGTGTGTGTGTGTGTGTGTACATGCTATCCATCATGTAAGTTCGTCACCCAATAAGTGTTCAGGCTGATGGTATGAACTGTTTTTCATTGATTGCTAATGTTTGGTTTTTACCTTGAAGTTACAATGTTGACACTAAGGTATGTTCTTTTGATATGGTAGGCAATGAGTCCACTTCATCCATTCGTCCATCAAAGTCTATGGTTTCTCTTAGCTTGGACATGTACAGTTCCCTTTTTAATAAGAACTTTAACGAATCGGTGACTGGGTACTTCTCAAACTAAGGAAGGACTCAAGGTTTGAATAGGGTGTGACTTCAAGAGAACTTGATGCATTTGTGTTGGTCGTTCGCTTGGGTGCCTGGATGTTTTCTTCTTGAGTTTTCTTACCGTTCTGGTGTTACCCATTCTTCGGAAGTTGAGACAATAAAAATAAGAAGTTTTTGCATGGTGTGGTCCCAATCCATAAAAACACAAAACACAAAAAGAAAAAAAAAACCAAAGTGAGGATTCAAAGCACACCCCTTAGATGAAATAAATTTGGCCTACAAGCACTGGTTATGGAACCAAAGTGTTCCCTCTAACTAAGGCCCTTCTCGCTTCCCATTCTCTCCCTTGTTTCGTCGGAATGGTGGTGACTTTTGGAGATGCATTCTTGTTACTCCCGTGGATGGTTTGACTAAGTGTATCAATGCAAAGTCACTGGATGTGGTTGGTTTGAGGCCAAAGTTGGAATGAGATTTGCCAAGTCACATTAATCATGCAATACACAAGGGGCTGTATACCACCTTATCCTTGGGATTCCATTCCATCCTCTTCTCTCCCCACTCTTCTCTCCATTATTCACCTCATTGTCGATTGTATCATTAGTGTATATTTTGGTAGGTATATTGTTTTCTTTTTGGTAAATTCTCATGGTTAAGACTTTAACCCTTGTTCCAAAGAACATTCCCAAAGCCTATGGACTCTTTGAATGTGGGATTGTCAGGGCACTAAGGGCATGAGCCTGCTTTGGGGAGGACCCACTGACATTCCTATTTGGTGCATTTGTTAAATTCTTTTCCTTAAACATTTTGCAATTAATTTTATTTTGTTCATTTCCATCTTGACATCCATTTAAACGATGTTTTAGTTGTCACTTTTTATCTCTCTTCCTTACTCCTTTTCTTTCTCCATTCTATCGCTACCGGAGGTTCGCGATTAGTCATGGGGGTACGGGGCCTGATTTTTCGATTTTTCTTCTAAGCCCTGAATTTTTTTGCTTCTCTTCCTAACCCCTACACCTTCAGTAGTCATCATTTATATATTCCCAGATCAGTATCAGCCATACCACAACCTAGCCAATGGACTTACACCGTAGCAAGGTATAACCACATCGAAATTCATTTACCCTTGCTAATATAAGACTATGTTATGTGTGCAGATGACAATCATACAAAAACGACTTAGATCTGGAGGAGGCATTTGGAATGGAGCAGTGCTAAAAGCAACTATGCAAGGAGCAAGATTGATGATGCACTTACGGATGGACAACGAAAGGTGCAATCTGGGCATTGGCAGCAACAAGACCTCTTTTTTCTTCTTCTCTTCTCATTCTCTCTCCTTTTTTCTCTCAGCTGTCAAATGTGGCTTGATGCCAATGTAATAAGGTGTTAACCCTTGTTATCATGAACACCAGTTTTGTCAAGTCTTATAATAATGATCCGTTCACATGTCATCTCATTATTTCCATTCCCTCAATAATTCCATACCTACCCGATATCATTGTAATGAACTCGAGGATGAGTTTTTATTTAGTCATGGGGGTATGATGGGACAGGATATCGTGGCCATCACGATATCGCGTCCTCCCTTGCACTATCGCGTACGCGATATTGTGGTCCGCTGCCATATCTATAAATAAGAGGTGGCACTCCCCTTAGTCCATATCATAGGCATAAAGTAGCGAAGCTCTGGCAGATTGATCACTCTAGAGATAGAATAATTCCCATGTACCTGTAGTAGGAGTCCCCAAGTGAACAGATCTTTATTTGAGTAGCTTTGTACCTGAACGCAAGTTGTGTATGGCAATAAAGACGAGCTTTGTGGATAAACCTTGCAGTGCATAGATAGGTTTTATTACTTGTTATTTATTACATGTTGTTAGCATGACATGAGTATGACTTGATTATGAGCATTGACGAATGTGTACGGCTAATCAAGGAATCGGCTACTCATCGCAATTAGGCTTTCTCACCCTAAACTTCTAGAATGTGGGATAAGTATGACTTGGTTACGAGCATCTAAGGATATGTACGGTTAGCCAAGGAACGGATGCTTATCACACTTAGGTTAGTTAAGTGCCTTAGTACGCCGCTTCAAGCACGTGCATTACGTGTGGTGATCCCAGTAACGATTAGCATTTGGTAGCCACAGTTGCATAGTTCAGGGTGTGTACGGCAAGTGGTAATGGATACTGACGCTAGGACTTAGTGCTGTAGTTAGAGTTAGTTTTAGCTTCTTCACCCTTTACCCCTTAGCATAGGAGAAAACTAGAAAATACCATAAAATCATATACCTTAGACTTGCTTAACCATACACCGTGACATATACAAGCAAGCCTGGGAAGACAACGATTAATTAACCCCAAGTGTTCCTTGTGGCGTGTAGGCATTTAGTCTACGAAGTTCGACTGGATCGTGCGTGAGACGCTTGTATTCGTATGGTTGAGTGTAGGGATACTCGCCACTCATCACTTGGCATCTTTACTACCTAGGGACTATATTTGGTACTCTTCAACTTTGCTAATCTCTTGAGCCTTGAGCCTGACATCTCTATCTCTAAATGTAATCAAAATTCTTGCAATAAACATAAATGAAGAAAAATGCTTAAAACTTTTAGATATGGTGGGCATCACTGTTATGTCTCAAAGATATGAGGGAATATTTTCATGATAACAATAACAAAAATGTTTTGAATAATGCCTTGCATATAGTTTTGGAGAACTATATACTTTGCTGTGATTATAGGCTCCAAGATCTTTAAATAACTTTCTTTTCATGAAACTGAAATTGAAATTTTATCATATTCCTAAGACAATTTAGATCTCTATTGATCGAATAAATTTCAACTAGCTTATTACCATTGGGTTTATTAACTACTATAATACATATAAATAAAAACATCAGAATGGATCAGTCTTATGCAAAAGGTTTCACCCCCAACGCTACAAAGCCCAAGCCATAAATACAAGGATTCATTGGAAATCTTGTATAAAGAAAATTAATCAGTAAATGTACATGCTACCTAAATCATGAGGCTAAATAACATTATTTCCTAACATTGATCATGACTATTTACAAAGTTCAAAACATAAATAGTATATTGAAGGAAGGTTACATGATACACATTCATGACCACAAAGAAATTACAAAGCATGATAAACTTTTATGAATCATAGCTGGAGAAGAACGAGCATCATGGGCTACTCTATTAACATGTAGAGCTGGCCTAGTTGAGTGTACTTTTCCAATTAAACAATAATTCAAAATACTTTAAAGTAAATGTTAATCCATGCTCTACTTTTATTTTAAGCATTAAAAAGTGAACAATTACATGAAGTTGCAGACTTGGTTACTGTAAAATAAAATAGCAATTCACACATGTGAAGCATTGGTACCAAGGTGCGTTCTTCCATTACAAGATGAAGCAAATCCTACACATCACCAATATTATAGATACTAAGTATCCACATGCTAAAAACAAATGAATTATACAAATAAGGAAGCATAAGGAAGAATCATTAGGGAATGATATCACGATTTTGCTTACAAAAGTTAATTGTTTTATTTCTAAAGACTTACCTAGAATCACTAATCAGAAGAAAATGTTGGACTTTCAACTTCTACCCCTCTAAAGCACAAGGGGGGTTGTGATTCCACAATACTAATGACTTCTACCAAGTTTCTTGGTAGTGTCCTTTGATTTTGGAGATTCAAAGGATAGACTGATTGTAGAAATAACTCAACTTCTTTCATAGTAGGCCTCATAAAGGCATTCTGACAAGTGCATCTTAAACCCATCATTAAAATACTTTCCACTGCTGACATTTCAACATCTTTATCCATTTCAATTCCACCTCCATCTTGGTCTACTGTCTTTATTATATCTTTAATTGTTTCTGCTCTTTCATCCCCTAATTTTCCTTTCAAGGCCCTAGAGATCCACAATGGTAATGTGACATCTTCTAAAAACATTTCATGTGTAGGCTTCAATCTTGTGATCACTTCCAAAGTAATAACTCCAAAGTTGTATACATCACCTTTTACAGAAACTCCTTGTCCGATCCCATACTCTGAAAGATCATTACTTAAAATTTAGCCTACGCACTTTATCATCAACCAAAAAATATATATGTTTTAAAAAAGATAAAAATAAAATGCACATACCTGGTGCAATATAACCAATAGAACCTTTCACAGCAAGAGAAGATGATGCTGTTGAACCATCAAAATCTCCAATGAGGCGAGATATTCCAAAATCAGAAAGCTTGACAGTCATATCGTCGTCCAATAATACATTCTCCAGTTTGATGTCACAGTGGATAACGTGAAAATCACAATCATGATGCAAATAGGCAAGTCCCCTTGCTAACTCTATGAGTATTTTCACTCTCATTGCCAACTTCAATGGGGTCAACTGACCATCTTCTCTCCTGTGAAGAAGAGAATGGAGATTGCCATTGGTCAGGAAAGGCATAACCAGAGCTTTTAATTCATTAGTCCATACCACAGTTATAATCTTCAAAATGTTGCAATGCTTCACTTTCCTCAAAGCACAACATTCCTTTTGAAGTTATTCACAGTTCCATGTTGCTCTACAGAAGAGAAACATTTTACAGCAACTACCATGTCCAAGCTTAAGACACCTCTATAGACCTTTCCATGGCTGCCTTCACCAACCAAGTTTGAAGCACTGAAATTGTTTGTTGCCCTTTGAAATTCTTCCATAGATATCTTTAAGAATTTTTCACTTACCCATAGAGTTTGCCCTTTGGATGTTTTGGTTCTTCTAAAAATGAATGAAATCGCTGCAACAACCAGCAACGAAAGGCCACCTAGAATGCCAAGCACAATTTTCAGAATACTGGTTTTGTTAAAATGAGACTTGTGTTGGCACAAGTTTCAGAATACTGGTTTTGTTAAAATGAGACTTGTGTTGTTGAGCAAGAGCCGGTAGACAAGCTTTCAGGCCAAAACATCTTCCACATAAATTTAAATTACCAGGAAACGACCATCTTGTCAATCTTAGCTTCTTCGAGGAAGAACTGTGCAGACAGGGGACTACTCCATCAAAGTTGTTATAGGAAAAGTTCAAAAAATAGAGATTGGAATGATTGAATAGGGACGCAGGCACAGGTGGGCTAAAGTTGTTACCAGACAGATCTATGCTTTCAAGCTGGGTGATTTTATTCCCAATTGAATTGGAAATGTTACCGCTGAAATGATTAAAACTGAGATTGATTTGACGGGCATCCATCCTGCTATCCATGTAAGATGCAATGTTTCCAGAAAGATTGTTGCTTGAAAGATTTATATATTGTGCCATCTGTAATCCTGCTATTCCCAGAGGTACTGCTCCTGTCAGGCTATTTGCTGACAAATCAAAATGAAATACAATGGTTTTGAGACCAGCAACCTCTGCTGGAATTGGCCCAGGCAGATTGATTGTTTGTTGATAGTACAAGGTCTTCAAGAACAGGGCAGTCTCCTATCTCTGAAGGAATTTTTCCTGACAGCAGATTCCTACCAAGGTGCAGCTTCCGCAGATTGACAAGTTTTCTAATATCGGCAGGAATGGAACCAGAGAACATGTTATTTGAGAGAAGGAGATAGCCAAGTGACTTGTTCAAGAGAGATATCTCTGTGGGAAGGTGGCCCTGTAGCTTGTTTCCCTGGAGATAAATGCTTTGCAGTGACTTCACATTTGCAATTTGAGGTGGAATGGCACCGCTGAATAAGTTGTTGTCCAGAATAAGCTGTAGAAGAGCTGAAAAGTTTCCTACACTGGGCCGTATGTCGCCAGAGATATAATTGTTAGATAAGTTTCAAACCTGAAGTTTAAAACCTGAAGGTTGTGATGTATTTTTAATTTAATTAATTGAGAGGAATTGGATAGAGTTAGGAGGATTGGAATAGGCTGGGTGGGCGTGCTCACTCCACTGGTGAAGTAATTGTAGCTGAGATTGAAATACATGAGTTGAGTCCAGCTTGTTGCCAACCATGACGGTGGTGTTCCCGACAATCTGTTATGGGACAACTGGAGGTTTTGGAGTTGGGTGAGATTGTGCCATGAGTGTGGGATGTTGCCGGTGAATCCGTTTTCAAATAAAGTCAAAGCCTGTAGTTTGGTAAAGCAAATTGTTGGTACTAAAAGCAAAGACCTTAAGAGCCGTGAGGTTGCTTAAACAGTGCGGAATGGTTCCACTCAGATTGTTTTGGTCAAGAAAAATTTCAGTGAGATGGTAGAGACTGGCAAGTGCACAAGGAATGAAACCCTTCAAATGATTGTCAGCAAGAGCAAGAAATTGCAAGAAAGAAAGGTTGCCCAGTTGAACAGGAATGACGCCTTGAATGTTGTTAGAACCAAGGTCAAGTAATTCAAGTTTGTGGAGTGCTCCCAGCCATGAAGGGATTTGTCCATTCAACTTATTTTGGTAAACATTCAAGTTCTTGAGGTTTTGAAGTGTTGCAAATGACTGGGGAATGTCACCAACCAAGGAATTTGTGCAGAGAGCAAGAAATTGCAACCAAGAAAGGTTTCCTATCTTATAAGGAATCCCACCTTCAAATTCATTTTCACATAGATCTAAGATTTTAAGCCTATGCAAAGTGCCAAGGGATGATGGGATCGTACCAGAGAAAGTGTTGTTGTAAATATTCAGGCGATGTAGGAATGATACGTTGGAGAGGTGGGAAGACAGGGATCCACACAACGTGGCATTTTCCAGAACAATTTCGACAATTCGACCATGATGTTTGGTGGAGCAGCTGATTCCAGTCCAATTGCATGCGTTGGCATCATGATCATTTCAATCGTGGAGAAGAGAGAGCAGATCGCTGGTGATGCACTTCTTGAATTGAATGAGAGCTCTCACATGATTCAAAGCTCCGTCATGATTCAAAGCAACAAAGAAAAAGGAGGAGCACAAACAAAGCAGAAGCAGCAGAAGGCCAAAAGGAAGAGCAGCAGAGGAGGAGGCCATTGTGATGCCGCTGCAGAGGTATGGCAAGGCAGGAAGGTGTAATAATACATAATTGCTACTTATGTTGAGCTCAATTAAAACTTGTCTGCCCATGTTTAGTCATTTGACTCGACATTGATTTTTCAAAATAAATTTTTGAGCATTAGTTAAATAACGTATTAACATGAAGTTTTTCTGCTTAATTTTTTTGGACTTCTGTTCCCGCGTAATTCTCATTTTGTTTTTAGAGTGGCATTCCTATAATCTTCCCACGTTTGGTGACTTTTTTGGACATTTAGGGGCTCTAATGTCGTGTTGCAGGGGATTGCGTATGAAAAGGGATCAACACAACGCGTTTTGGTGAAGTATATGCCATCATCCTACGGTGCAGAGTCAAGTCAAGAAAATCATTTAACGCGCTCCTCCCTGAGGTGATTTGTCATCAATTTTCTTTATACTTCACCATCAATGAATGCTGACATTGATGCAGTGTTGGCCGAGAATCTGATTTTCCGCATTTCTGTAAAAAGTGGTCCGCCCAACGCGTTTTCCCTTAATTTTCTAACCATAATTGACCGAGAAGAAGCTTGACCAGGGAAAGTATATGCTCCTCTACTCAAAGCATTTGCCACGAGTCCAGTCCGTCCCATTCCAATGAATTATTTACCCATTTGATCCTCATGGATGGGTTAGCACAAAGGTATTATTGTTCCACAAATTTTCACAATTTTAGACATTTTCCAAATCCAACGTGACCTTGTGTTCAAACCCTCTACATAGTCTATGCTTACATAATCTATTGTAGCATAATTTGTATAATGGATATAATAGTCTTTCTTTAAACTTTTTTACTTTTTGAGAAACTTGGTGCCTTGTGAGTGGCAAAACTAGGTAAAATTATAGTTCTATACTACCAAAAACTAATTTACAATTAGTATTAAATTTGCTCTATATAAATTTTAATATCATGTTAATGAAAATGTAAATGGATTATGTAAATATTTTATTATGATTATATATTTTAAAAGCTAATAATATAATACTTCAAAGTAAAATGGTTCCATACATCATTAATTCTATTTTTATTTAGAAGAAATTGCAAAAAATGGACTATGTTGAATGGGTGTATGTATGTAGATTTAGTTTTTGGGTACTGTTGACTCAAAGTATATCCTATGCATTGTCTATGACATTGTTTTGTAAAATTTATCATTTTCTATTACAAAATTTAATTTTTAAATGTTTCTAAATGTGGCTAAAGAGGTCTTACAAGCCAAAGAAAATTTCTTAGCAATTGGAATTCCCAAATATAGAATTAAGAGAGTATATATATATATATATATATATAATCAATTAAAACCCATTGAAATTGATGAAATGGGAACAACTTCGAGAATGGACATTAAGATATTCTTGGTTTTTATACCAAAACTTATCGAAGTGGGTCCTACTCAAGCAAGTTCTATTGTTATGTCCCTAAATAATTGACTATCAAGGAATCCATTTGCATCTTAAATGATTTAATGAGGATACATTATTTTCAATAATTTCTTATCAGCTTCTTCCTTTTGGGTACTTGAGACATGGCATATGATGAGGTAAACATAGAGCAAGTGAAATGAGAGCATGGAAAAGAAATAAAAGTGATAGAACCTCTCTCCTCTTAAACATAGGACATATTACCCTATGAAATCACAAGATAATTTTTATGCATAGCACCTTTACCCTTTTCATAGGTCTAAGATCAAGTTGTACCTCTTACTAATGCTACCTCATTACATCCACCTAATTCCACCTCTATAAAGTCAATCATCATTAAAACAAACTTTTTCACTTGTTTTTCAAATAACACAATAAAATTGATGGTTACTTTAAGTCATATGTTAGAGGTTTGGATATCAAATCAGTTGACACCAAGGTCTATTAGCTTCTTGATGAGTGGCAAGGTACCCCTACACTCAACCATACGAATACGAGCATTACACATGTGATTCGGTCGAACTCCATAGACTAAGTGCCTACACACCTTATGGAACACCTATGGTTAATCAGTCGCTATCTTCCCAAGCTCACTTATATGTGTCACAGTTGTATGGTTAAGTGAGCTTGAGGTATATGATTTTCATATCTTTTATGTTTTTATTGCCTATGCTAAGAGGGGAAAGGGTGAAGAGACTAAGTAACTAACTTTAACTAACTAATCCTTAATTATCCTAGCATCAGTATCCATTCCCACTTGCCAAATCACACCCTGAACCAATGCAACGCTATTGGGATTACCAAACACTATTCGTTACTAGGATTACTAAGCATAATGCACATACTCGAAGCGGTCGTACTGAATGCACTTAACTATGAGAGATGAGGGTTGAAAGAGATTAAGTCCTTAAGAAAGCATTTAAATAATTAACAATAATTAAAGTCCTATTTAGCTTAGTCCATGCACTGCAAGGTTTATCCAAAAGTTCATCTTTATTATCATACACAATTGTGTGCTCAGGTACAGAATTGCTCGAATAAAGATTCGTTCCTACTACGGGCACATGGAAACTATTCTAACTCTAGAATGGAAAAATGACAAGAGTTTGGCTAAGGTCTAGATCTAGATGGAGAAACAAGGGATGGCTGCCTCTTATTTATAGAACTGGTGTCATGCTGCAATATTGTGTATGCAATATTGCAGTTAACGATGCAATATCGCGGCCCATGCGATATCGTGTCCCATCATACCCCCATGACTAAGTAAAAACTCGTCCTCGAGTTCCTTATAAAATATTGGGAAGGTATGGGATTATTGACTTGAATGAAACTAATGGTGAATGGGATGACATGTGAATGGATCATCATTACAAAACATGACAAAACTGGTGTTCACGACAACAAGAGTGAATACTTTATACATTTGACATCAGGCCTTATTTGTAAGCTGAGAGAGAAGAGGTCAACTGCTGCCAATGCCAAGATTGCACCTTTTGTTGTCCATCTATAAGCGCGCCATCAATCTTGTTCCTTGCATAACTGCTTCAGCACTGATCCATTCCAAGTGTTTCCTCCAGGTCTAATTCATGGTTGTATGATTGCCATCTACACACACAACACAATCGCATGTTAGCAAGGGTAAATGAATCACAATGTAGTTAATACCTTGCCTCGGTGTAAGGTCCATTGTTGCGATATGGATGATGCGGATCTAGAGATATAATATTTGTTACTACTTGAGGTGTAGGGGTTAGGAGAAAATTGAAAAAATTGGACTAGGACCCCCATGACTAATCGCGAACCTCCAGTAGCAAGAGAATGGAATATGAAAGATGAAGAAAAAGAGACAACTACAATGTCGATAAAATGGATGTCAAAGATGGAGATGAACAAAATAATTGGTGATTGCAGCAATGTTTAAAGGAAAGAAATTAATAGATGCACCAAATAGGAATGTTAGTGGGTCCTCCCCAAAGCAGGCTCATGCCCTTAATGCCCTAACAATTCCACATTCAAAGAGTCCGTAGGCTCTAGGAATGTCATTTGGAGACAAGAGTTAAAGTCTTAACCACAAGAATTTACTAGAAAGAAAACAATGCATCTACCAAGATGTGAACTACTGATACAACCAACAATGAGGTGATAAATAGGGAAAGAAGAATGGAAAGAAGAGAATGGAATGGAATCTCAAGAACAAGGTGATGTATAGCCCCTTGTGTATTTAATGATTAATGTAACTTAGTAAATCTCATTCCAAATTCGGCCTCAAAGAAACCACATTCAATAATTATTCTTAGGCTTTTTAATGTTTATTCTCTAGTTTTATTATTGAATGGTGATTTCTTCATGTGGCTTGTTAGTCTCATGATGGAGGGTCCAAGATGATGCAATGTAATGTCACTAGTAACTGATTGGACTTGGTTTAAAACCCTAATAGACAAGTATGATGGTCATTATAATCATGTATAACATGCAAAACCTACTATGACCATGGCAAGATACCTCATATCCTAATTTGCTAATCCTTCTTATTCCATTTCACCTCACTAACATGTTACAATTATCAATTGTATAGTCCTATATAGCATAGTGTAGGATTTTAACCACTGTGCTGATGCATGTTGGGACAAGAACATGATTCACATTTAAATTCTAGGATTTCCATGAATACTTGTAGAAGTGATTATACAAGGGCATTATGGACATGAGTCTACTTTATGGAGGACCCACTTGTATAACTATTGGGAATCATGATTAATAACAAATCTCACACCCTTTAGAGCATTATGATTAACTTCATCAACCTTATGCATCATTATGGAACACACTTCTCCTCACTTTTTGTTTAATTTAGAATTGAATTTTCTTTATTTTCTCCTAAAACCTCTCATTTATTATCAACTTTGAGATAACAAGATTCATCTTTTAAGATTTCAACTATTTCAAGCATCAATGGAATTTACACTTTGGCCTAGCAACCCCTAAGAAGTTATGGGACCCATTAGATGCATAAAAATGACAAACTTTTATGCTAAAATGCTAAGTAAAATGCATATCACATACACTATAGTCCTTGTGATATCACAACAAAAATAATAAATACTCAACACCCCTTCTCATTTCTCTCACAATTTGCTCAAAATGCAAAAGGTGTTCTTTTCATTTTCAAGTTCCAAAGCCTTCCTAGTATCATAACTTGATATCCAAGTGCTCATTTGACTCTGTTTAAAAAACCTATGAGCTCTTAGAATTAAGCTCTTCATCATGGAAGCCACAAAGACATGAGCTAAAAAATTTTCTAATTCCTTTCTTGAAAGTTTTAGATAACCTTAAAATAAATAATAAAATGATCTTTTAGTTGCTTTAGGGTCCTAGAAATATAAAACTCACAATCACCTTACATCATAAATGCCATATTTTTCAAAAATTTAGTCCAACCAAGGGATTGATAAGGGTTTAGATCATCATAAATAAATCTTAAAAACTGATGAGCAATGAGGTATGCCTATGCCCAACTATACGAATCACAAGCGCTCACACACGATCATGTCGAATTCTATAAATGGGACTAGTTGTGGCATTTGGATCACTATGCCTTGATCGCAGTTCGTTGTCTTCCCACTTGGACTAGTGGTAACTTTGTCACGTATGGTTTAGTCTAGAGTGAGGCATATGGTTTTTATTATTGTTTTATTATTCTACGATTAACAATAGGTTGAAACTCAATTTATAATCAATTCAACTAATCTAATTGCTAATTAATAATCAACTACCTTAACATAAATGGAATAAAACTACAGGAATTTGGCTACTCTATTGACAAAACTATCAAAAACTACTGAAAACTATTGAAACTAATGCCCAAACTGTGTGTCCAAGTGCTATATTTATAGGCCAGTGTATACCCTGTGACATCGGATACCTAACATCACATCTTGGATTGGATGTTGAATACCCGACGTCACATCTTGACCTCAATGTCAGGTATCCAATGTTGAAGTTGTTGACAAAAACGTGTTTCATCAAGAACTAATAATTACCCCTTGGGTAATTAAAGATGGCATCAAAATGTGTTCCTAATGTAAATAAACCTTTATAAAAAAGACAGAAGATGCCAGCGAATGGCTGTGCACAAGGATGGGACTAGTTGTAGTAATATTAGGCTTGGGGACAAGGATAAGAAGAGTAGTAGATACACTTAGTGCACTATCCAATACTTCTATTGATGTATAAATTTTGGACACGCGAACACCTATGAAAACTCATTTTAGGAAACTATAGCGTAGGGCGCCTCCCGTATGGGTACGGAAACCTGGGAATAGTCTCAGCTGGAAAGGGCCATGTGACAAAAACAACAATAATAATATTTAAAACAAAATATTAAAAAATTTAAATTTAATAAGAATATTGAAAATTTAAATAATTTGGGCAATTTAAAAGAGTACAATAAATAATTAAAAATAAAATGCAAATAATAATATTGAAAACTGTAAAAGTTGTCTGCCACTGCGGTTGCTTTTGCACTTGGAGATGGCAGAAAGAAAAATCTGTTTGAAAGCAAATAAATAAAGAACAAAATGATGTTAATGCTATACCTATTGCCTATGCATGCAATCACCAACTGGGCATGCACCTCCAAAGAGGCCTTGCCTAAGTTGTTGTCTGCTACTATCTCCGGTCACCCTTGTTGCAACTATGACTGTCACTGTGATGCATCGCTCGGTTGGCAACGTTGTGTATTGTTTGTGGTTGATAAGAAGCCTACGTTGTTGCTCATCCAGCCTACAGGAGAGAGAGAGAGATTTGCTACTCATCCAACCTACAAGAGAGAGAGCCCCGTCTGGCCTATAGAAGAGAGAGCAAGATCTGCTACCTACCGACAGAAGAGAGAAGATTGCCGAAAAGCCCCTCCACTGTCGGTGTTTCTGGCACCAATTGTTGGAGTACGTGGCATATAGAAAAGCTATCGGAAGGCACTGCTAGAGCGAGTAAAGGCCCTGATCGGTGCCCCACCCTGCTGGCCACAGAATAGAAAATGGCCATTGCTAACTCTAGCTTCACGCCCCTCTTTGGCTTTAGCAGGCTCTATTGTAAATAGCGGCCTACGAGAGAAACCCTAATCCTAAACCGTCATTCACCATCCACCTATTGCATCACTGTTACAAATGTTTTAAAAAACGTTTGTAAATATGTAATTCTTTTAAAAAAATATGAAAATCAATTCATTAGACTTGCACAAATTATGTAGTCATTAGCATGTTTTATAATTTAAAGATATGCTATATTGTTGGCATTTTTCAGGTGGCTTATGTTTTTTCTTGATTTTATTTCTTTTCTTTTCTAAATGGAATTTCTTTATATCACTTTCTCTCTTCAAGGGACAATTGGTACCAACAGCATGATTATTGATAGGTTACATTGAGGTCATCATTTAGAGGTCTGTGCAAAGCATGTGGCGCACTATTTATCATGTGCTAGTGTAGTGCTTGCTCATTTAGCAATTGAAATTCATAATTTTTATTTTATTTTATTGATGTGTGGTTGAGGACCCTTTGTGTATATTTTTCTTTTTACATAAAACCAGTATAGCATTTGTTGAATTCCTATGAATTTGATTTGTGCAT